>JARKHS020012664.1:0-13430 GCA_030143305.2 Amblyomma americanum | reverse complement strand
ATAGCGTATTCCAGCTGGTGGTCATGTGCAGAGCTTTGAATCTCATCAGCCTGACTCCACCCATGGCAGAGCAAAGACCTCTCCTCATGTCTCTCCAGTTAACCCTGTCCTTTGCCAGCTGCGCCCACCCTATGCCTGCAGACTTCTTAATTTCATCTGCCCACCCAACCTTCTGCAACCGCCTGCTATGCTTGCCTTCTCTCGGATCCACTCTGTGACCCTTAAGGACCAGCGGTTATCTTGCCTTCGTTTTACATACCCTGCCAAAGCCCATTTCTTCCTCTTGATTTTGACTGGGATGTCTTTCACCCGCCTGTGTTCCCTCACTCACTCCGCCCACTGCGGGTCTCTTAACTTTACACCTATCACTTTTCTTTCCATGGCTCGCTCTGTTGTCCTTAACTTAAGCTGAACCCTTTTCGTTAGCCTCCACGTTTCTGACACGAAAGTGAATACCAGTAAGATACAACTGTTATACACTGTGAATCTGTGAAGGAGCAAATAATCTGTCCTGGCCTCTAACAACACCGGATGTGAATCTAATTCGCCTATTGAAGCACGCTTTTCGGATCACGGAGGAAGTAAACATGCTCCAAATCGCTTTTTGGAAAACTCCATAACATACGGTACTAACTGCTTGTTTGCCAAGGACTTGAAGTCGATCCAGTGGCTGTGTAATAGTGCGAGCATACATGATGTGCAATGTGGTAATATCACGCACGCGCTGTCTCAACTCCACTTTGTATTGCCTTTGCATAATGCATGGAAAGCTTAGTTGCTGGTTGCTTTGGGATTGAGCATATGATTCAGTTTATAGTGTGCCCTATTTCTGCTCTGGTAGCTCGAGTGGTAGGTTTTTGAGCTGTAATCTCGCTGGAGAGAGTAGGGTTTCAAGTGCAGTGCTTTTAAGCGATACACTTAGTGCAGATACATTTTTCTTTGGTAGACCTTCTAACTTAGTGCTTTTCTTCTAGGAGAATGTTAAACATGCACTACCAGCGCACACTTGCTGCATTATGCATACTTTTTGTTGAGCTGTTATATTTCTTTGCTCCTTACTCTTCACCCTTCAGCCTCAGAGTGTGTACATTTACAATAGCCTCTAATCTTGCCTTGCATAATGTCAAACTGACAGCGATTTTTGCAGACATCCTGCTGCCAGACGATAGGAAACCTAGGTACTCCACACCAAACTCACCAGAATTGTCACTAACTTTTTACGATGACTCCAAAAATGACACATACGAGTCATCTTTGGAGCACCTAGCAGCGTAAGTGTGTCTAATGGCTAAAATCTGAAATTGCCTTCCTATGCATGGGGTACTGATGTATTGGTATGTTGGTCAATCACGTTCTTGAGCCACAAAGTTTTGTCAACATATTTGCCCTAAATAGTTTATATCTTTTAGTAATGCATCTTAAAAGCTTTGCCTTGTGCAGGAAAAATGTGAAGCATAAAACACAAAAATAAAAGTATCCTCACTGATCTGCTATCTGCCAGGAGACTGCATCTTGAATGGGCAGTAGTACTACTGTCATGGAAGAGCAGCAGGCCAAACAGGGTATGGCAGAGGTTGCCACGTTAGCAGTGCTTCTTTAGAAAGTATGCCTCTTTTGAGACAAATTTTGTTCTTTTGAGTGGAAAGAAAAACTGAAGTTCTGCATCAATACAAGCCAGCCAAGCTCCATAATATCTATACTGACACCTGTGAATACGGTATTGGTGCTCTACTGGTGCAGAAAGAAGACTGTCAGGAGCATGTAATTGCATACTGCAGTTGTCATGTTAAGAAGGCAAAGGCTAATTACAGCACAACAGAAAAAGAATCTCTGGCTTCAATGTATACCTGCGAGCATTTGTGGAGAACATATTTTTGGAAGCAATTTCACTGTTGTCACGATCAAGCCAACCTTGCACGGCTGATGAATGTCAAGAATCCAAACGGACACCTCATGAGATGATCTCTGCTTTTACAGGAGTTTGACATGACTCTGAAACATCGCGGTGGCTTGAAGAACGCAAATAGCGACACCCTTCTGCCACAGGAGCCGGCACCGGTTAAAGAAGACAAATTTGCACCGCTGCTTGTGCTCGGTTTACGTGGAAGTATGTAGACAGGAGAGGGAACCATTGGGTGAACATTATGAAACAACCCATAGGGAACACGGATTCACCAATTTCCAGAAGACTAAATGACCGGCACGGTGTTTTTGGATAATCGACGATGTATTGCACAGATAGGAAAAAGTATTGCAGGAAGACTACAACGAACTGGCCGTAATCGCGTAGCTAGATTTGAAGATTTCGCAAGCAAGTTTTTCAAACC
Source organism: Amblyomma americanum (assembly GCA_030143305.2). Lineage (NCBI taxonomy): Eukaryota > Metazoa > Arthropoda > Arachnida > Ixodida > Ixodidae > Amblyomma > Amblyomma americanum. The sequence continues at coordinate 11,103 of JARKHS020012664.1, read as the reverse complement.
AACAACGAAGAAGAGGAATATTTGCTTGCCCCATTGCATGACTGCTGCTGTTACCCACAGTTAAGTTTCCGCGCCATTCTGCAGAAGGTCATAAGGGACACCGTTCGAATGTTTCATTTATGGTGTCTTCGACTGGTTGCTTTGATCCTCTGGCTGAGAGCGCACAGGTCGAGGCGAGCTCTGAATCAGAGTCAGAGGAGGTGCTATCAAGCTGAACAGACCTTTTCACAAATTTTCAGCACCGCGCCATCCCCTGGCAGATTTGCACAAAGCATGACGAGAGAATAGAGCAATTGCCTTCTGCATTGGCTGCTGTCAACCATGTTGCACTGCTGTTTTCTAGCGGTGTCCGTCTTTATATTTTGCGATCAGTGTTTATATCCTGGAGGTAAATTCACTACTGTGTATACTAATTAAGATCAAGTCTTCGTCTTTATGAGCATCTCAGGAAGACCAACAGTCTCTCTATTCCCATGAAGTCAACAATGAAGCACTGTACGACTTCTGACTACACGTTTCGGCTTCAAAGAAAAGGTGCTAAAGCAGCTGAAAGAGAAAGCTGAAAACCTGGATGCTTATAAAAGACATAGCGACCTGCTCATTGATGAGCTTAAATTATGTGAGCACTTCTCTGTGAGAATTCTGGAATGATCTAAAGTTTTGCCGACTTCGGACGTAGTCTTTGGTGATTCTGATTGCCCCATTCGAAGGCAAACGAAGTCAGATTATCGGACATTTTGCCACAAATAGCAACATGAAAGAAGATATTCTTGCAGAAGTGGTGGCTGAAGCAACAATACTGGACTAGAAAAGCGGAGTCCTAGTTGACTTCATCACTAACGATGGTGCTAGCTGGAACAGGAAAATTTGGAAGATATTTGGCATTAGAGCAATGAAAAATCAGTGAAATTTAAGGTTAGGAATCCAGTTGATGCGTATCGACACCTGTTCTTATTTCTCACATCCAACGAAATGCCTCAGGAACTCCCTCATCGAAGACTGGATTCAATACACTAGCTGGCCATGTAAGTTTCGACATGATTTGCAGATTTACATCATTTGTGCATCTGTAAGCATGTGTTTGGAAATTTTTGCACATACAATCTTTCAGGCATCATTTAACATACTCTTGCTGGATGGCATAGAAATCATAATTACAATGAGCTTTCATATTCCCTTTTAGGTCACAATACAAATGTGAAGGGGGCCTTTAAAATTGACTGCCACAATTTGAAGCTGAAGGCAATGCTGGGGATTAAAATGTGCCGTATATAGACAAATAGATTTTTAAAATAATGAGGGTGTCATACACATTTCAGTTCTTCAGGGGTAAAGCACTCTCTTTTTATCAGGAACAGTTAGAGAAGCTGTGTGGAAGAATAAGTAAGACCTAATTATTTTTCAGGTGAGGCCCCTTGTTAATCATTATTCAATAAGCAAGTTGTTAACAAACCTTTCATAAAAGCCATCGATAGTATTTCCCATGCATTTGTCATGCATCTTTCACTAGAAAAACAATTTACTTTTAATTTCAGCACAATTCCCAACGAGATACGTGCAATGACGCGACGGTACTCTCCCGAGGCACTGCGTCCAGATTCGGCACAAGTCCAATTGCTGAAGGAGTACCTGCCCTACTTGGCTGAAAGAGAAGCCCTGCGGTGCAAGTAGGCCTAGCAAGCCTATGGTGTGAAAACACTCCAAATGTTGCAATGTTCATCGGGATAAAGCAACGCTCACACCTTGAGATGTCGAGCAAGCAAAGAAGAAAGCAGACTTAAAACTAAGAGTTGTCAACTCCAGACACAAAACCTAAGACTGACTTCACCTCCAGCGATGCCACGGTCTGCCCGCTTGATCAGACCAGCTCCGCAGTGATTACCCTCGACTAGCTGAACAGCCATGGAAAAATAAAATGCAAGACATGCAGCAGCAGCATCAGAATTCACTCTGGTGATCGAGGATACGGTGTTGCTGTCACTAATCTCAGTAACTGCGGCAGCACAGCATCGGTGTGTTCGTTTTCGACTATGTCGTGTTTGGCAATTTTCGTGCAGCGTGCAGCGAGAGCCAAAGGTGGACAACCTCTTCTATTATGAAAGCATAGCCAGCTACGTCTGTCAAAAATACACTGATTGAAATGGACGCTGAGGCAACCCTGATGCTGTTTGGATGGTCTCCTCAAAAGCACAACACTACTATCCGGCGGCGACAGCTGGGCTTAGTATCTTAAGCTGATGAAGGTCAGTGTATGGGTACGTTGATTTTAAGAAAGATGACTGAAAATTCCATCCAGAAGCAGATGGGGACTGCTCTAAGAAATCTGTTGTCCAACCAAAAGTTTCCACTTGCAGTCATTTGGTCTTAAAGGTAGACTGACAGCTGAGCTAGTAAATAAACTGAGCTCATACTCTGTCTGGGCACTCAAGTTCCACATTGACAAAGTCAAAGCGATGACGAAGGTTGTGATGACAACATATTACCATGTGACATTAAATGATGAAGTGTCAAATCACAGCCCTTGGGCAACGGTATCCAGAATGCTGAAACAGCATAAGGAAAATCAGTCCCGAGACAGAGTTACAGCCTCCTGCGTATAAACCAATAAAAACTCAATGAAAGTTGTGCAAGAGGAAAAATTCAAAACAACAGTGAGTGCTTGCATTCCCTCGTATGGGTACTGGCACCAAAAGAGAGACATGCATCTCTGTTTAGTATCGAGGCATCTTTAGCAGAAGCCGTCATGAAGTTCAATGTGGGCTAGGAAAGAAGTCCAGCAGGCATTCTAAGCAAGCTAAGCATGAATCCTGGCCTGCGAAGTGCCAAACGCACAGCTGAAAAAGATAGACATCATTAAGCTGCATCTGCAACCAAGCAGTGCATGTGCTGAAAAGGTGCAGCATATCATGAAGAAGCGCCACAAAGATGACAATAATCAAGGAGACTATGCTCCTGGGGCATATTAATGATTTGTCTTTGTGAATGTGTAAATATTTTTTAGATTTCAAGATTAAAAATGACCTCTGTTCGTTTTTGTCGTTTTCTCAAAATCTGAGTTGTGAGGTCTCAGCCAGTCTAGAAACAAAATATTTCCGGAGCTACTGCAGACAGACCAGTAATTTTTTGTCAGCATGAAGCCAAATTTAAGGAGCAAACAACGTTACAAGCAGATGTTTAAATTTATTTTCCAAAATGGCTTTTTGTTACCACTATGCTGCTTTGTTTCGATATTGGAACTTCAATATGCCATTAATAAAAAATAATTATTGAGTGTGTTTGGCTCAAGACGCACTTTTTAGCAACTTTAGTATTTTTTATTCTGATTAACACAGTTTCAACACCTGTAATGTTGCTTGTAGGTGCTAGATATCTAGAGAAACAAAATAGCTATTTGCTAATTTCATTGACTAAGTTGGTATTTAAACAAAATATGACAAAAATGGTACATTTTCATATTTTATTTCGATTTCTTTTCAATATTTATGCCGTATAAATCTGCATGCTACGAATTTTATCAAAAGCCAGAATATGTGTAAATGTCAATGAAAATACTGTGAAGTGTTTTCTAAAAATTTGAAGTTTTTAATGAGCAGTGCCTGGTTTCTCGCCTTTTCTAAATATTCGAACTGCGCTCGGCTCACGAATAAATTTTTCTTGGCAAAAATATTTCAGTCTTTGATTACACACATTAGGGTAAGGTTCCGTTAATTTTTTTGAACAAACTGGAGATGGTCGAGCCCAATGTTTGGAGCCTTTGGCGTGGTGCTTTTAGAGGGCTTTTTTAGCAGCCCAGAGATGATGATGACGAGTCATAACAAGCGGATACAGTCGAACCACGCTACAACGAACGTTGAACGAAATTTTCACTTCAACGAAATATTTCTAATTCGCCGTCAGCTCGCCATAGAAAGGAATGGAGCAAATTTCTCACCACAACGAACCATTTTTGGGACGTGTTTCCGCTCGAACGAAGTCTTTGCTATGCACAGCTGGGTTTAATAATCTCCCTTACAATAAAACAAGCATATCGCCGCCTATCTGTGCACCTCCGTAGATCCAAGCTGCTTTGTTTCGCTAAACTTTTGATGAAACCAATTGGTCCGCTCATACAAATGCCGATGAAGACCGCCATTGCTTGCTGGTGATGATAATCGTGCTGCCTACTTTGCGACAAGGCGCGGGTGCAAGCTTCCGTTTTCTACCAAGCCACAGCCGCAAGGAATCCGTCGCCAAAGGACGCAGCAGCCTGGAAACAGCAGCAGCACATTTGCCCCAGTTTTTTTCACTGGCGCTTGTGCGCTGGAATCGACACTAGCAATACGACTTTGTCTAGGAAGCGGAAGTTCCTTTCTTCCGAGGAGCTCAGTGATGAATGAAGTTCTAAAAGGCGCAAAAGACACACACACACACACAGGAAAAAAGGGGGATGAAATAAAGAGCGCCACAATCAAAGAAATGCACAATCGACAGCGTTCGCCACAGGGACGCATCATCGGATGCTGACCGCGATGCAGAGGATTTAGCAGCATTACCTGCCCTAACAGTTACGGAAGCATTTGATGCGCTCCGCAAATTTATTGGTGCTCACGATGACGTCGCGATGCAACTCCTCACCGAGTGCGAAAGTCACGCCACGGCACTCGTGGCAAAAAAGAAAAAAAAACGAAGGAGCTGATCGACTTCTTTGGAAATAAATGACGTTTTGGAACTATGTTGTCCGTCCTGTCGGTGTTCTTGGGCTGATTTCGCCACAATGAAATTTCGACTTCAATGAAATTTTTCGCGCACCCCGTCAGTTTCATTGTAGCGAGGTTCAACTGCATTTTAGTTTGCTCAGTATCGCTACAACTGGACTAACTGTATTTTAAATCCGAATACTTTTGTGAAAAATCAAAGGATCTGCCGAAATACTTTAAGGGCAAGAAACCAAAGAATGTAAATGTGCGATTACAAAGCAGGCATTGAAATTCAGGCAACTGCATTCAAGTAATTTCCAGAAAAATACAAGTCCGTTGCTATAGATTCCCGACATTCATATAGCTGGGTTAATATACAAGCTGCATTGCATCCGCTTGTCATATACTGCTGTTCATAAGACAACAGGGCACGTGTTTCAGTGAAGACAATTGCTCTCATCTCCAACTGCCTTTCTGCCATGGATGTGACGAGATCATGGCTTCCTTAAAACTGCCGTGTGATTAAATAATAATTAGAGATCCCTGCGGCTACCAGCATTGAAGGAATGCGAAAGCACTGATGCCTCCTCGACACTCGTCGCCTCTCTTTGCCCCTCACTGAGTCCATTGACGTTTGCTTCTAATTCACTAATTATTATATGTCAATCAAGCTTTTTGTTATATCAGTTAGCACTGATCAAACACAATTCAATCCACTTCAAACTTTTAATTTTACTTCTTTGCCTATTTTTTCACACTTTTTCCCTCCACGGCTGTTTTCCCGTCTACTCACTATATCGACGTCCACGCTATTTGGATGTTTTTACATTATTGGCTCTAATTAATTAAGAGATATCACCCTATTGACATCCAATTTTTTGATCAAATTTTTTGCGTATCATCCTCACATCGTCCTCTATCGATCACAACCATTAATATGATGCTACCTCTACTGAAAACGTCACAATCGCTGCAGACACGTTTTGGTGACACGCTTTGGTGACACGACCCTGTCATCATAGCCTAGAAATGCTTTCACATTAATAAAGGAACAGATACCAGTCATGACATTCATCTTGCCTTCCCATTTGTTTTTGCATTACACAGTCTACTTGTAAGTGACCTGCGAGCCCAAATCAGACATATGATCCAATGCATTTCGTGTTTATAAAAACTGAGTTGCACCGACCAGAATCAAACCTGCGGTAATGGGCTCAGCAACTGAATGCTTGAGATACAAAGGTTCCATGGCACTTAGCTCTGAATAACAGTGGATCAGGAGACCTCCATATGAAAGGATAAAAAAACTGTACTCACCAAAGGCCCATCGGACAATGTTGTCATCTTTAGGAACCTACTTGCTGCAGTAGTTGTGGCAGTCATCCTTGAGGTCCCCTCCTTGAAGAGCATGAGTAGGTAATGGACAGAGCTCCTTGAAACTGGCCACTGCTTGGGCTGTGCTCGCCATGACAGCGTATTCGACGTATAAGCTGGGTTTTGCTGTCCTCGGCCTGCAAGGTGATGGCCAGATTATATCAAAGAAATGGCAAAAAGAAAAAACAGCTAAATGTGGACACTGTAGCTTATAGCTATAAGTAACACATAAAACTCTACCATGGCCGTTATTACCCCTTTAAAATTCAATTTTTCCCAAATTATTTGTTTGCTAAGTTCACGTGCTGCACATTTTTATATATATTCTCAGTTCATGCACAGTAATATGATTGGCTGACGCAACTTGCAACTTTGGCGCAGCTTTTGGAGCAGGAAACTGAGCGTATGGCATACATTATAGGTAAATGAAACTATGGAAAGCATAAGGGTATGTTTTTTCTGTATCGTTGATCACTGGTATATTGTATGTAGTAAATATTTTTTAACGTACAATATAATTTAAAACAACGTAGGATAAAAGACAACCACATGCCGCTGGAAAGATCCCAACCTATGACCTTTGTATCTCGCATAATGTGCTATATCAACTAAGATTCGGCTGCCCCTCCATATCTATATACCCGGCGTTTCTATAGCTGAGAGATAAAATTTTAAATCCATGAAAGGTGGGTCATTGTTGGTGGTCTGCGCGGGTAGATTATATGAAAAAAGTGAAAACTGGTTTTGAGGAATGAAAATGGCACAGTAACTGTCTCACATATCTCAATGCACACAGGCGCCTGCCGCAAGGAAAGGGAGGAAGGAGGGAGCGAAATAGCAAAGGTAGAAAAAGGAGTCATAGTGGAGGGCCCCACAATAATTCCGACCACCTAGGGATTTCTAACGTGCAGTAACATTGCAGAGCACATAGGCATCTTTTGAGTTTCGCCTCCACCGAAATACGGCCGCAGCGGTTGGGTTCGCACTCGGGTACTCCGGCTCAATAGGTGAGCGCCTTAACCACTGAGCCACCGCAGAGGTTTAGATTATATAGAAACACGGGAATTATGTCCGTGATAGAGTGCAGTTAAATATAGGTAACCAGATAACATTGATTATTAACCCTTTTTTCTCTTATGGCGCAAGATTATATACGAAAGTTGGTTTGGTTTGGCTTACGGGGGTTTAACGTCCCAAAGTGACTCAGGCTATGAGGGACGCCGTAATAGAGGGCTCCAGAAATTTTGTTTACCTGAGGCTCTTTAACGTGCACTGACACGACACAGTACATAGGCCTCTAGAACTTCGCCTCCATCGAAATTCGACCGCTGCGGCCGGGATCGAACACGCGTCTTTCGGGCCAGCAGCAGAGTACCATAACCACTGAGCCACCGCGGCGGGTACATGATTATCATATTGAAGGAAACAGCGTAGCCTAGCAACAGGGATCTTCGAAAAAAGTAAACTGCCTCGACTCACTGAACTTCGCTTGCAAAAACAGCCAGCAGTCACAATATGTTTATTCCGTTCTGTAACCTTGCAGAGCTCATAAAAAAACGCGTTTGCAGTAAAAGTACACACCTGTCATTAAAATGTTGAAATCTATCGATGAATATACTCCAAATATCCCTTAGTGTCCAATTAAAGATAAATGTAACAACATGGCAATGAAATTTTCAACATCTGAATGAGAGCAGATTTGTTAAGCTTATTGCATCAAAACCAAAGGCACGAAGAAAATGAAGAAAAAATTAAGGAAAAGCAACAAATTTGTCAGTGTGTTGGTTACTGATGCACTGAACAAATTTTTTTCTATGCTTACCAGCACAAGTTTACACATAACCTACCTGCACAATAGGAGCAACTTTCTAACATAGTTTTCGCGCCACAACATGGTCACATGGAAACGACCATCAAGTGAAACACATGTGCTGCTTTGAGAGCACGCAGAACATATGCGCAATGTTGTACCGCTGTAGTTACTTGTGATAGAGATTGATTGATGAAACGGCTTGCCCGCATGGCGCGGCAACGTTCGTGTGAAGAGCGGGTCGTTCTGGCTTTTTTCTCGAAAAAGCCGTGCCAAACAAAACTGCATGGGCAAACAATTAGGGAGAATATTAAGAAAGGTGCAGCAGACTTGTCCTGTCCAGAATAAATGCGTTGCTCAGTAACACAGACAAATCTGAAGCCGTCATATTAAGAGCTAAAAATGAGTATCTCGCGACTCACCTCACCTTAACCCTTGGTACTAACACAATAGCAATAGTGAGTACTGTAAAAACACTAAGCATTTATTTCAACGAACTCATGTTGTAGAACAATCATGTGGATCTGATAACCACTAAGCTAGCTGATGTTCTACGAGCATTAAGGAAATTTCAGCGCACATTACCTACTAAAACAAAGACCGCAATATATCGTGCTTTGTTCGAGTCTTATATTAACTACTGTAGTTTAGTGTAGGGAAACACTACGTCTACTTGTAAAACTGAACTTCTGAAAATGCAGAAGGCTGCGACGAGAGCCATAGTGAAGGTATCTTTTATGTCACACGTTAGCTCCCATTTCTCAACATACCACATCATGGAAATCGAAAAAATATATGAATTTCGCATTCTTAGGTTCTATAAAGTTCAGGTTAAACTGAACGTAATTTAGAGACATCGCTAAATTACATAAAAATTCCACAAATTACACAACAAGATGCCGCGAACACTGGCATATTCCACATCCGCGCACAAACTATGGCTTTCAAACTCTTAACTATGCTTTGCCATACACATTAAATAAATTTAAAGTTACAAAACAAAATATTACCAGCTCTTCTTTTTCGTTTATAAGCATAAAAGAACTTTTTTTCTAATGCACCTGTATATTGATTGCAGGAGTACCATTTCAAATTGAACATAAAAGGATGTCTTGTATTGTTGTATTAGCAGAATTATTGCTGTACTGTACTGCTTCTGGCTGATTTTTGTTATCTGTTATCTTTTAGTGTAATCTGTGTTTTCTGTCCTGCACTTCCCAGTATAAAAAGGGTATGCGAGCTTTGTCAAGCTGCTCTTGAGCGGCTTTTACTCCCATACACCTCAAACATGTATATAAACATGCTTGTTAAAAATAAATTCAAATATCTCGACCACGGGCACGAGCCACCATGATAACGCTAGCATAGAGTTCTGTCACCATTCCCCTTGTGTTTTCACTTTTGCTCACGCCTGTACAAGACAAAGCAAACAGTAAATTGATGCTAATCCACAACCACTGCGGCTGAATAGCAGTTCCGGTTCCACCTGCCCCCGCTGGTTGTACTGCACAAGGACTGGTTGCATAACTAAAGGCACTAGAAGCACAGCGGTCTAGAATCTGTCAACTAAAAGCAAAGGTAGTGACTCTAGTGGACTACTCGAGGAGAAATTTTGAGAGACTTGAAAATAAAAAAAAACGAAAATTTGAATGATAGGGCACAATCCCTGGCAGAACTGGCCGAACCGGCCGTCGAGCACATAGAGGCGGCACACTGACTGAGATGTAAAGAAGGGTCAGTGCCTCCGATACTTTTTAGGTTTTCTAGCTCACAAATTTGTAACACGCAGATCATCAAGATATGAATCATCCTAAAAAAGTGAAGGTATACGTCATTGTGAAATCTAGCACCTCATACGAAATGCCTGTTATGGATAGCAAAGCAATTGGCTGGAGAGAAAGACTACCAATTTTGTTTGCTCGGAACGGGAGTTTTTATTTAAAAACAAGAAGGGGCAAGTGTAATCCCATTAAAGAGTGAGAAGCACTTAGTCAGCATTAGATAGTATGGATAAGGAACAACTCTGGATACAAGATTGGGAGGCACTCACAGAGGATTACATTAACAAAGAAGAATGAAAGGCCTGCTTAAATATAATACACAAAAACATAAGAAGTGTACAAAAGCACTGGGATCTCCATAAGGTGTATTTGAAAAATGTCTTTGCGCTGGACATTCTGATCCTAGCAGAAGCAAATGTTAGCAGCAGCGCAGCAAATCTATAACAAACTATGATTTCCAACAATGCAGTCTATGCAGAGGATACAAAAAGGGCGGATGAGTTTTGGTCGATGTGAAACGCAACTGGTCCTGTAAACAGAAACTACTGTCAGTTGAGGAAGCAGAAGTGAAGTTGCTGATGGTAGAAGACAGAAACCAACAACTGTCATTTGTGCATTGTACCAATCGTCTAGGAAAATATAAACACGCACGTTCATTCACTGCACCAAGCAAGCAGCTGGCATCCGCTGTCGGGGAAGGGAGCTCTCACCATCAAGCACATGAACACGACAATAATCCAGGTCAACTCTGAACTGCGAGCGGCCACATATAAAGTAAACAAGCACATGCATATTAACGAGCGATCGCTCAAGCTGAAAGGCAAGCACATGTAGTAAAGTTTTCTTGACACATTTTTACACTGCGCGCCGAAGGACAAAGCGCTGTAACTGCTTGTTTACGAGCCTTCACGTCCGTGCACACTGCAATCAACTACACTGTATGCTCAGTATTACACCACACAGTCGCAGGCCCTCAAACAGTAGCTCCGTCTAGTCCCATCCACACGCAGCGCCCTTGAATACAACGTTTTCTAATACGGCTGTCTCGAGCATAATGTTGGAATAGTTTGGCTGCGTAACACTTGCGCAGGTGGGTCGGACAAAAACGTAATCGCGGGTTTGATACCGGGGGGCGACGATCGCATTTCGATGAAGGCGAGACGCTAGAGGGCCGTGTACTGTGCGATGTCAGTGTGTTAACTCTATAAAGCCAAGCAAAACGTAATCGAGTGCACTGGTGACGTGCTCCTGCTAAAACTACAAAAGTGTCACAAAAGGCACGAAGAACAATTCTAAACAATATCGTGACCGCATGCAACGAAAGTCAAAACAAATACAACAGCACCGGTAAGCCGGCTGCGCACCTTCATGCCGCATATACGGGACCTCCCAAAATGGCCAAATCTTACTTTCTTTCGGCCGTAATACGCTCCATTTTTCTTCTCACACCGTTACGATGAGT
>JARKHS020012663.1:0-18473 GCA_030143305.2 Amblyomma americanum | reverse complement strand
TAGCCTCACTAGATAAAGTTCTAGCGTTAAACGTTGCCAGGTTCAGATTCCAATGGTGGCCTGTCCGGAGCCAGAGATCTTAGCATCCTCCGCTGCGTCACAGGTCTGACCGCCGCCGTGGTCAGTTGCTCCGCAGCCGCTGGGGAATGAGGGCCGAGGGTTAATTGGTTTGATCATAGAAGGTTGTGGTCAAGTACTGCACCAGGGTGGCCAAATCCTGCTCTGGTGAGGGAGTGCGTTGTCGGTTCGGGTCACCGAGATCAGGCCGCACTCCAGGCCTGGTTATGCAATTCCATCGACACGGGGATATTTTTTTTTAAACCCGGTGGAGAATTGCGCGGTACCAGGATTTGAACCCCGGTCCTCCTGCACGCGAGGCGGTTTCTCTACCTCTACGCCATCGCTGCAGATATCGACAACAGCAGAGCTACTATCAAAGTCTGCTCTCTCCCCAAAATCGTGGACCCAAACCTACACCCGGCTAGGAGAAAGGCGAGAGCAAAATACATAGAAGAGAAACTGGCGGGCAAAGAAAATACAGTATGTGTGGACGCGTCCAGATAAAGCGGAAGAGGCGTGAGAATGTCAGCGGTAGCACTCAACTGGGAGGGCGCAGAATTTGCTAGCGCATCCATTAAAAACGGTTCGGTCGATGAGGGCGAGGAAATCACAGTTGCTCTAGCGATCGCGGAAGGTAAACGGATTGGAAAACTCTTTAACCTTCCTAACGGACTCGAAAGAGGCATGCAGGAATTATATGAAAGGAAGGATAGGTAAATGTGCAAGACAAGTCCTAGCACAAGTGGCTCCAAAAAAGGACCAGGCGAGACATGTTATTTTCTGGGTACCCGGGCATGCGGAAGTATGGGGCAACCTCAGGGCCGATGAGACCGCTCGAGCTTACACGAACCGAGCCTCTCATCCACTCAGCCCGGAGGGGGCCTCACAAAACGTAGTGCCCACCTTCTCAGATATCACCAATTACTACAGGGGGGTGAGGAAAAGATATCCGGAACCGCACTCTAGCCTGACTAAGGAAGAGGCGGTCTCATGGAGGAGGCTCCAAACTGAAACCTAATCTTTTCATATTAAATGAGATGTATCCAACGTAGTACAGGGACACGTGCCCCAAATGCGGAGGCAAACCCACGGTTAATCACACAACGTGGGAGTACAAAGACAATTATAGTTTCCATAATCAGAAAGAACCGTGTCTGGAGCAGTGGGAGGAAGCGGTTTCCAGCCACAATCCAGCCTTCCAACGAAGGCTGGTAAAACATGCTGTGAAAGCTGCCACATCCAATGGGGCCCTGGAATAGGGGCTCCACTCGCTGAAGAGGGCGAAGACATCGCAAGATGAAGACGACTTCTGCACTCTGAAGTGTATAGAAACTAGAGCAATAAAGTTTATCCTATCCTATCCAATTTCGGTGAAGGGGCTCGGGGATGTTCTTAGTTTTTCTTGAAGCGCAATTGAACAGTCAGGTGAGACATATATCATTGGGGGAAATAAATATGAAAAATTGTAGACCTTTCGAGCCTTCTCCATCAGTTGCTTGCCTCGTAATATTTCTTGAAGCAATTTTAAGTACTAATACCGGTTGCCTAATACGCCCCAAAAATGAGGTAAGGATACGCACCACATTTCAGGTCTTTTTACAAAGTCGTTGGTACAACTGTTTACGGCCTAGAATTTATGTCATTCAACTTTTAGTCTTTCTGACTAGAATTTTACAATTTGTATGCATATGAGACATCCACACTTTCGCCTTATAAGGCGTTAAAGAAAATGCCTAGCTCGGAATCAATTATCAGAATATTGTTTTCAACACAACCACCAAGATCATGCTCCTGCACATAAATTTGACCTTCAGAGAAACCTGCGGCGTGCTGATTTTTTATTACAGAGATTTTGAGTAGCAGGCCAATCTTTTTTTTTCTTCCAGTTTGCGCAGCCCTTGTCGCCGTTGAGGTAAGCATGGAGGAAAAGAAGACAGGAGCAGGAGCGCAGCCAGGGGGGTGTGTGTCCCCACCCCCTCCCCCCGAAATTTTTTCGTACTGTCATATGCACCGCCGACCTGCAACAGCCATGAGCGCTGTAAACCATGCTGGATTTTAAATTTTGTCGAACCCTGCGCACTGAAAGCCCGGCCCACGCTTCATTCCACCAAAAATATTGGGTAGAACAACTTGCCGCATCATCTGTGGCTTTGGCGTTTCTTTTTCTTTCCCGGAGTTCATAGCTACCTGGTTTTGCTTCTTTTCTAAACCAAAGCATTAACATTCTTTAATTTTTATCGCAGACTAACTATTATCGCGATGCAGGCAGCAGAAATACACATTTTTGTATTGATTTCTGCATTCTTCATTCTACCCATATGGTGCTGTCGCGACCCTAGCATGGCCCAAATGCGTATCACGATTTCTGCGGCCAGTGACACTTGCGCCTGCGCAATACACTGGAACGAAGAACAGCGTAATTGAGATTTTTCCCTAGCCGTTGCATACGTCCAATATTGTAAAGAAGGTTTTTGAATGGCAAATATTCGTTAAAATATTTGTCCTCAACTTGTTCATAACCTCGACATAAGGAAAGCGATAAAGGAAGGAGTGAAAGAAGAAAAAGGTGGCGTAGTGGAGGGCTCCGGAATTATTTCGACCACCTGGGGATCTTTAATGTGCACTGACATCGCACAGCACATGGGCGCATTAGCGTTTCTCCTCCACAGAAACGCAGCCGCCGCGGAGTGCCCGGGTTCAATCCACACCACAGTGGCTGTGCTTCAAGGGAGGCGAAACGCAAAAGGTTGCGTCTGATGTGATATTTCAGTGCACATGATCGATAATTATGAGAGACATTGTTCTGGAGCCCTCTAATACATATTCTATCTCTTCATTCTCCTTACGCTCTCTCCTTAGATTCCCTGATGGCGCGATTGTGGTAGAGAAGATACGCAAACGGCGCCCGTCCTGCGTGAAATGTCAGCACATGTTAATGATCACCCCCGAAGCAGCACGCCGATAAAAGGCCCACCACTTGGAAAATGGCTCTAATAAATGCCTATAATGGCGTCTTACAGGGGCGCCACCCGATCCAGTGTTCGAGCCAATGCACCAGATTGGCTTTCCAGTCAGCTGCCGTTAATGACATACAAGGTTATCACTAGCATCAATGGTATTCATTGGCTATCCAATATTTACCATCCAATGTTTGTCATGGGCGTATCTATCACAGCCAGCCGGCCCAACTCGCCGGCTATCCACTATTTCCCGCTCAAACTTATCCACTGCAGGTGGTAGAAATTATTGCGAAGCCCTCTATTGCGGCTACCATTTTTCAGTCCTTTCACGGCCACCTTCAATGCTTCCCTGACAGCACGATTGAGGTGCAGACGAACTGCACAAGGCGCCGGCCGGCAGTACAATTTTACTGCATGCTAACGATTTCCAAGCGTTCGAAATTAGTAATTGGTTTGGTTTAAAGGGTTTGACGTTACAAAGTGACTCAGGCTGTGAGGGACGCAGTGGTGGAGGACTCCGGATAATTTCGACCCCTGTGGTTCTGACATCGCACAGCACGCCTCCATCGAAATGCGACCGCAGCGGCCGGGATCGAACGCGCATCTTCGAGAACAGCAGCCGAGTGCCATGACCACTAGGCCACCGCAGTGGTTTGTTCGAAATTATTCCAGAGCCCTCCACTACGGCGACTGACTCTCTCTTCCCCCTTTCACTCCCACCTTCAATGCTTCGCTAACAACGTGATTGAGGTGCAGGCGAACCGCAAATGGCGCCCGTCTGCTGTGAGATGTTAGCCCATGTTAAGGGTCCCCAGGTGGCCAAAGGTATTCCAGAGCCCTCTGCTAGTGCTTCTATTTCTCTGTTCCTCCTTTCACTACCACCTTCTATGCTTACCAAACAGCGCGGTTGAGGTGCGGACAAAACGCGAAAGGAGCTCTTCTGCTGTGAAACGCTAGTACATGGTAAAGATCCACAAGTGCTCGAAATTATTGCGGAGCCCTCGACTACGGCATCTATTTCTCTCCTCCTGCTTTCACTTCGACCTCATTGCTTCCTTAACAGCGCGGTTGAGGTGCACATTTCGTCGTCTTCTAGACCATCACAATATATTGTCATGCGCTACGCAGTACGCCTTTGGAAGAGGAAGAAGCTGGACACGTGCGGATGTCGTTTGCTTGGAGGCCTGCTCCGCTTTCCCTAGGTCGTTTGCTTGGAGCCCTGCTCCGCTTTCCCTAGTGCGCCCAGCCTTCAGCCGAGAATAAAACAATTCCATATTCTCAACAGTAATGCTTGGCGTTCCTGTTATAGTTAAGAAACGCCGATATTTCCAGACTCACACCCTGCGTTCACTCCACTCTGCCTTCACTGACAGCCACCTTTCTGATTGTATTTCTTCCTGAGGCACCCCATATTCCACTTATCCTCTGCAACGTCTCCAAAACAATTAACTTAGACTAATGACATAGAGCCCATTTGGATGCCCTAAACATTCTGACTCTTAGTCAGCTAATTAAACTAAAAACATCTGTTGCTGTTTATCGGGTTATTCATCGTGACTCAGAGCTTGTAGTGTTCACCAACTATTATTTTTGCAGTAAAAACCAAACTAGGCTTTCTGCGCATCTTAAACCACTCTTTTCAAAAGTAAATACTGATTATGGGAAATTCTGCGAATTATTCGGCGGTATAAAGTCATGGATTTTATGATCACACGAAATTAAAGCATTGCCTAATAGTTTTGTTTTTCTGAGCCGTATTAGAAATATTTAGCTGCGCAAGTTATGATTTATACCTCACTATTATTGTTCCTTGCTATGCTTTCTACGAGTGCTATTTTGTGCTCTTTTGCAAAGAGTGTTGTTGTTAATGAGACTTGTATATTCATGTTACAATAACTAGTGATCCCTGCCATTCTATTTGCTTAAACCAGAATACTTTGCTTTAGGAGGCGTCACTAACGCTTTTTAACCATGGGACCTGCTGGAATAAATTTCTTGTACTCATTTCGCTTGTATTCCCAATGCCCAAGAAATTCAACTTTAACATATTAGGCTTTGGTACAAGACTGTCATGCTCTCATTAACGCTGTACAATTCTTCTATACTGACAGCTATATTATTCATCAAGAGCCGCACACCTAGCTCTTACCGCCCCGTTCAGCCACGATTTCACAGTGCGGGGCTCTGACACTGAATATATTGGCCTTTGCTCGTAAGTTATCTAAGTCCTATGATACCCATTTAATACCCGCTAGTTCCTCGAACAGCACTGCTAGCTAGGCTAGCTCACTGGATAGAATTCAAGCAATAAACCTTGCCATGTTCAGCCTGTCCGTACCCAGAGGTTGTCAATCAACCTGCACAATAAAGTTTTTCTCTCTCTCTCTCAATCAACCAGCACTGCGTCGCTGGTCTGAGCGCCGTCATGGTCAGTCGCTCTGCAGCCGCAAGAGCTGAGAGCCGGGAGTTTTGTGTATTCACAAAGGAGGCGTTGTCTAAGTATTGCGCTAGGGTGGCGACGCCCTTTTCTGGGGAGGGGTGCGCTTTCGGCTCTGGCTACCGAGGTCAGACCGCACCCTTTGTCTGGTTATTATATCCCGTTTGTATATGAAATTGTGTTTTATGCGGAGGAGAGACATGTGGAATCGAATTGCTATCCTCTTGCACGCGAGCCGGATAATCCACGCCATCGCTTGCCGTGCACAACCGTTAAATTCGCTGATGAAGTCATAGAAGTATTGCTATAGGTGGCCGCTCGTGTAGCCGTCACTCAGCAGGAGAAAGGGCAAACATCGAAGCGCCTAGAAAGTGGTGCCTCAAATAATAATTTCGGTCGTTCTCATTTGGGACACACAAAACAATGCTGAATAATTACTGCACATTCCCTTTAGCAACTTCGGCGTTATTAAGAACGTACGCCAATGATCTAGGCGGCTCTGGCTATCTCATTTCGCGTTCAGTGAAGATTATTTAATTTGAATTCTTGCTCAGGTGTATTGAAAGGCACTTTTTTTAGAATCGCTAAAGCATCGCAGATTGCAGTGCATGATAATGTAGCTTATTTGTTGCACTTCTGAGCGGAAAAAATGTCAGAGTTGTGTGTACAAGACTTTTCTAAATGTTTTGGTTTAATATGCTGGTCATACACAAGAGAATACAAGCAAAATAAAAACAAGCCGCACCAAGCGAGAAATTGATGACGAAAAAATTGAAATATACGAAAATTTGTACGTGTTTTTAGCTAGAGTTCTTGCGATTTCTCAGCTGCGTACATAATTCCGTGCCCTTTCCGTTGCCTTTCAAGTTAGGCAATATGACTGCTGTGTCACTAGAAAAAGCCGTCGAGTGAGGACATTAACTTGAGGTATAGAGGTCGTATGTGCTGAACATTACAGTTTTTCTGAGTTCTGTTCTTGTTTATTTTATAACAGAGCTTGTAGTCTCTACTTTTTCAGTTTTTTTTCGCTTCGTAGTATTAAAAAGGAAAAGAACACTATGAACTGTGTCAGCCGCGATTAAATGCGGAAACGTATTTATCCCCTCAATTCAAACCCCACAAGCTTCATCTTAAGCTTCTACACGTTCACCCTAGCTGAAAGGAAGCAGGAATTGTGCATTGGGTTGGGAAGCGGAATAAGCAGATAAATCGACGATTGGCTGCTGAAGTGAAATTGAAGAGAATAATATAGCTCTAGGAGTGGCATAGGGCTTGGTGGCTAAATCAGAGCGTTAAATCTGTTCGAAAACGATTGCCACGCCTTTTGTAATGAGTGTGTACTCGGAGATCTGTAGCAATGGTTTTAGTGATGGTCTAATTTTGAAATATTATCTGACATGAAATAGCGTAATAAGTATGCGTTTGTCAGCGAAGAATACGCCATGCTTTCAAACTTCAGATGTGACTGCAATAGACAAAGCTGGGTATTTCGTGTGCAGTGGCTATTATTGTGAAATATATTACGGCGGCTAGAATCTGGGAATGTATTCTACAAGTAAAAAAGGCAGTGCTATACGAATGCTTTTTTGCGCGCCTGCTTAATGCCGATGCCGAGACAGTGGAATATATTTATAATTGTTTATCTTACACATTCTGTTTCGTTTTGACTCCCACTAGCTTCATATATTCGTCTTTGTGCTTTGTCGCAAGTTCTTTATGACAATTGTCCGATAGTAACTACTAAAAGCTGCTCCCCGAGTTGAGACGTACAGAATAGGCGGCAGTGGGCTGTTTTTCACTGCTGTAAGAGAGTAGCGTATCTGATGGTTGCTGTTCTGTGACCATTCTTGTATTGGTAGCAGATAAGCTTAAAGAAGTAGTGGACACTCCTTTTAAAACAAGACAAAGAATAAATGACGCAGTCTGCTCGCGTACAAAACCTTGTTTTCTGTAACCGCTTCTGTCGCTAGGTTTAAAGAATAAGAGAGCTCGTAATTGCTTGTGATATAGGTCTGTTGTTGTCCTGTTTTTAATATGGGCTTTTATTTTATTGCCGTGGAAAATATTTAATGCTTCGAAAATCGAAATCATGTATCTAGCTGCCCCCTCACCGGCGACTCGTCAATAGGCACCATTGGGCTTCGCAAACAAAAAAAAATATCTTTGGGCTGCCCGTTCTGTGGTAAAACATATGCAGACAACTTGTGCACCACAATTCAACATTACTATTTCTTTGTCCTTCTGAGGCAGATTACTGCAAGCACTTTCTTTCTTAAAAACGCTAAACAAGTCTGGTTGAATTCTTGGTGGCTGACTTGGAACAGATCAAGAACCATGCTGAAATTCATTAAAAGGAAGCCAAAAGGGAACCGAAATGTGTCCTGTGATGCATATGCGTATAAAATTTACGAAAGGGCATGAATATTGTGATTACTACAGTTATCCTTCCGAAATAAGGTATTGAACAGTCCACCAAAACGATTCATTAGCTTAAATGTCCAATAGAAAATGTTTGATTGGGATTCTTTCTTAAATTTCTCATATCTGGCTGAACATCGAGACGGTCGAGAATTTTTTCCACCGAAAGTAACGTGTACTGTGAGGTCACGTTCTTAATTTTTATTTATAACGTCAATGTTTAGTTGTACAGTGCGAAGGTGGCGCTGGCTCCGTACTTCGAGCCACCATGTTTTGAAACATGTGGGCTTCTATAAAAGCTACGCGGCCACTCTACATCGACATTGCGATATGACTAATCAGGTAGTAACGCCAGCAATCATGGACGTAAAAAATGCAGCACTTAGTGTAATCTGTAATTGCTCGTTCAAAACTAAACATGACAGCGCCGCCGCCAAATTTCCCAGTGGACGATAAAATCTAAGGTTACGGCGTTATCTCTAGGTTGGCCACAACCGACGCGAAAGTGATCAGTGCAGAGTGACCTGTACAAGCTACATGGTATGATGGACTTCTAAAAAATAACGATGGACGAATATTTAAAATTGAGCGCCTTTGGCAAGCTTTATGGTGACCCTCAGTTGACGGTACAACAGCGTAACCTCAAGTTGCGCACAACGACTGTAGTATGAAGGGTTTAATGTAACCTGTAAAATCTACATGGTTCTTTGACCTGTAAAAATAACAGCAAATAATGTTTTAAAGCTGTGCACTTTTAGTAAGGAATAACGATCTCTATGTTTTTGAGTTGGGAACAGTTGGGAATAAGACTTAATGGAGTATACCTAAACAAATCATGATCATTGAATTAGACAGGCAGAACAGAAATCTGGGTCTAAAAACTAACATGCAGAAAACCAAAGTATTGTTCAACAGTGTAGTCAAGCAACAGCAGTTCACAATTGGCAGCGAGAGCCTAGAAGTTGTGACGGAATTCGTCTACTTAGGTCAGGTAGCGACAGCTGATGCGGACCATGATAGGGAAATAACTAGAAGGATAAGAACGGGGTGGAGCACATATGGTAGGTTCTCTCAGATCTTGAATGCAGTTTACCAATATCCCTTAACAGAAAAGTGTACAACAGCTGTTTATTACCGGTACTCACCTACGGGGCAGAAACGTGGAGGCTAACGAAAACGGTTCAGCTTGAGTTAAGGACAACGCAGCGAGCCATGAAAAGAAAAATGATAGGTTAAGAGAACGGAAGCAGGTAGAGTGGGTGAGGGAACAAACGCGAGTTAATGGCATCCAAGTCAAAATCAAGAGAAAGAAATGGGCTTGGGCAGGGCATGTAATGCGAAGGCAAGATAACCGCTGGTCCTTAAGAGTGACGGAGTGGATTCCAAGAGAAAATAAGCGTAGCAGGGGGCGGCAGAAGGTTAGGTGGGCGGATGAGATTAAGAGGTTTGCAGGAATAGGGTGGATGCGGCTGGCGAAGGACAGGGTTGATTGGAGAGACATGGGAGAGGCTTTTGCCCTGCAGTGGGTGTAGTCAGGCTGATGATGATGAGGGTGAAGTTTTTCACAACCGACACCGAATAGAAGTGTACGGGGCAACTGCAAACACTAAACGGTACGGTGTGAATGTCAAAAAATAACGGTGAAGAAATTTTTACATATTGAAGTTGTGCGCCTCTATTAAGGGTTGTCAGGATGAGAGTGTAGGCCGGCGACTGCGATACTACGACAACGGGTGCCTGGGTCCACGAAAGTTTGTATGCTTCCAGTCACTATCTTTCGCGGTGGAGTGTATCGGTGAGAGATATTGGCTTCACTTTCTTTGTAGAGACTGCAGACGGGCTGCAGGATGGTGTCAGAGGCCTTGGCTTTTGCGGACATATTGCTGCACTGTACATGACAGCGCGCAACCACGAACATAAAAGCGGGGTCATTTGCCTCCCTCCCGGTCAATGGCTGGCCGGTCGAACGAACGGCCATTCGCGGGGCAAGGCCACAGAGAGCTGCCCCGCTCCTGGAAGCACTTGAGGTAACTTCGCTCAACAAAAAGAACCGAATTGTGGTGGGCGTCTGCGGAGCTGAAGATAGATAGATAGATAGATAGATATAGATAGATATAGATATAGATAGATAGATAGATAGATAGATAGATAGATAGATAGATAGATAGATAGATAGATAGATAGATAGATAGATAGATAGATAGATAGATAGATAGATAGATAGATAGATAGATAGATAGATAGATAGATAGACAGACAGACAGACAGACAGACAGACAGACAGACAGACAGACAGACAGACAGACAGACAGACAGACAGACAGACAGACAGACAGACAGACAGACAGACAGACAGACAGACAGACAGACAGACAGACAGACAGACAGACAGATAGATAGATAGATAGATAGATAGATAGATAGATAGATAGATAGATAGATAGAGATAGAGAGAGAGAGAAAACACTTCATTAAACAGCGATATATACATACCGCTCCATATATACGGGGCATGGAGCACCAGTGCATGCTGGCTGTCCAGGTGGTCCGTCGCCATCGAGGTCCTTCAGGTGGAGGGGGCTAGGAGAAGAGAGTTAGGAGGAGGGCTATTGGGCACTGAAAGAGACAGTGCTATAGATTGGCATAGGGCGAGGGGTAGCCAGGGCGAAACGGATCGGAACGCATGAAAAAGAGGTGCAGGTGAACCGGCTTAAAATAGGGGTTGGTGTGTGAAGCTTGGGGAGAATATGACTTTGGGCGACGCTGATTTGAGGTTTGCGTCTGGGGATTATCTGAAAATAGTCACAGAGCTCTGTGCAGTGTTGCTTGATGCGCTTGTAGCTGAGAACCTCTTCACATGTCGGAGGATTAGACTAGGGGTTCGCAGGCGCCGTTTAAGAATTTCGTGGACTGGAGAAGGATACTACGTGACTAGTAAGCGACAAAACATGTTGCGCTCGTTGGTTGATTGGCTACACGCTGCCATCGATCCAGCGCCGCGGCGGATGATCACCAGCTACGAAGCCTTCCTTTCGAACTTGTATTTCGCGACCGTCCACCAGATAATTATATTTCTTGCTCATTTATAGCCTTCTAAACTTATGGCTCTTTTTTACCATTTGTGGAATATCGCATAATAATTGAAGTTTAATTCTCCGGACCCCCTCGTCCCTTTCGCTTTCCTTTTTCTTTGTTTTGAAGCTTTCCAACTTTGTAACTCCTTTTGCTTCGTGTTTGTACTTCTTTTGTTAGTCCTATTCTGATATAAATGTTTCTCTCCTTGAGCTCGCTTCCCCTTGTTTCTTTCGCGGCAGCGGACGCAACGAAGAGCGTACGTGAACCTCGCACAAGCTGCCCGGTTTTAAGAATGTTGTCCAGTGTTCGCTTTTAGAGCAGCAGGGAATATCGCTAATCGGTTCCTGCGCCTTTAGGGCTTGTTGTAGGTTATGACAGGCAAATTAGAAGAATTTTCCAGGAAAGAGAAGCTCGAGGGGCTCGTTCTGGTTGAAGAATTTTCCTCCTGAGAGGAGGCGTTAATCTTATTATTAATCGTGCATTACTATAAGTTCTTTTTCGGGCCATTATGAAGGCGGATATACTTAATATACAACTACTGCAAGTTCATTCAAATCTCTAATTGAAGATTGCAATGCCCGCAGAAATAAGAGTCGAAATTCCAGCCACTTGTTCATGGCACTTGCACGGGACATAAGTATATATGGAAGGAAAATCACAGGTACCAATATCACATAAAATTTAACTAAAGCTCTAAAAAAGCATGCATTAAATAAAAAAGCGAACCCAAACTAAGAAGACTTGGGAGAAGCAAGTTTGCATACTTTCATTAATGAAGATTCACTGGAGTTAAAGCATTGTGAAGGACGGGCTTACGGTAAACTTGAAAAGTCTGACATTCAACATTTCATCAGTCACAAAACAATAGTCAATATTCTAAATTGCAGATATTTAAGGAATGACGAGGACATCAGGCAATTTATTTTTCTGACAAAGACTTCAACGACCTAAAAAAGGTGCTCAGCATGTTAATCTATATGTAGGCGATCGGCAGTAAACACGCCGTCTGAAGTGCTACATTTTGTTGTAATTAGCACTTAGCAGCCATACCACTCCCATAGGTTTTCTTTTTTCAGAGAGTTCCTGTCTCAGGGAAGAAGTGGTCCTTTATAGAGAAGAGATGGTCGTCCTTATTGACATGCTTTCTTCACGTTACTGTCCTACGAATGGACATCAGGCACTGCCTAGTTCCTGTCCTTCCTCATCCGGTACTCTCTCCAAGAGGCCCTGTGAAATGAAAAAATGGAGTTACGTAGCGAACAGTTATCAATGTTGCACGAAACACGCAGCTCCTGTTAAGCACAAGCTGCATGGCGCCGACAAGCTAAATGCGCACACAATGTGTCCATGGGAGATTCCACAGAACCACACAGCAGCAAAGTTCAAAATTGCACTCAGTTGATCATTTAGAACGCCGCTTTCGCAGAACACGAGAGCCGTTGTCTTTATGCGGCTCATATTAGAGTGACAATTATTTGTTGCCAAGATTATATATATATATATATATATATATATATATATATATATATATATATATATATATATATATATATATATATATATATATATATATATATATATATATATATATATATATATATATACACACACGTCGTGGACGTCGTGTGCGCCATTAATTGTGATCTGAGCTTGGTTTGCATACGCCTGCCACATTCGAACAATTTATTTATGTGGTCTTGTGCCGCTTAAAATTCGACATTTGCATGTGACACCTTGAAGATGTCATTTTTGGAAAGACCTTGGATGAGCATAATGAGCGCTTAGATGTTGTCATAGTCTGTTTGCGTCACGCCGGTCTTCTCAATTCGAAGAAGTGTCGGTTTGGCGAGCGTCAAGCGTTGGTTCTAGGAGATTTTGTAAACGCACAGTGCGTACGGCCTGATCCACATGAAACTGCGGCGTTTGAATCATTTAGACCACCACAGATTTTGAAAGAGCTCCGGAGTTTCGTGGGGCTCTAATCTTATTTACGCCGCTTTATACACTGCTTCGCTGACATCGTCGACCTGCATACAAAGGCTCCCCTTCTGTCAGCTGAAGTTTGTCTTGACTCCGCGTCCTATTCTCCGGCACTTTCGTCCTTCCGCGCCTACCGAAAATTCACACGGATGCACGTGATTTTGGCATTTGTGCGGTTCTCACGTAAAGACTAGCAAGAAGATGTTATTGCATACGCGAGCCGTTCCCTACAGCGAGTTAGAGTGGAACTACATCGACGCCGAAAAGAAATGTATGTTAGTGATTATCGCCATCGGGCAGTTTCGCTCATACTTGTACGGACTTCTGTTCACAATCTTAGCTGACCATCACTCTGTATGCTGGCTGGTCAACCTTCGAGATCCCCCGTGTGCGCATCGCGCGCTGGGCCATTTGCCTACAAGTGCATAACTTCTCTCTGGTGTTATGTACAAGATTGGTCCAAGCCTCGCTGACGCCGACTGTCTTTCGCGGCTTCCGCTCGCCACCACTAAGCCTGACTCCGACAATTTAAATAATTGCATTTCGGTCCTCGAGCCACAATTTCTAGGTTTTCACGGCTTTCAAGCTGAAGAACAAAACGATCTGGGTCTCAAGCCCCGCTTCACCACTCCGGAAAACCAAGGGGCTACTGATAGTTTTTGTGTTCTCGACGGTCTCCAGTGGAAAAGAACTACTCCTCTGTGGGCGCGCGCTTCATGCTCGTGGTTCTACGAAGCCTTTTGCTGTCTGCTTTCGACAAAGACAAATGTAATCATTTTGGGTCGGGTCGGCCCGAAAACTGCCGTGCGCAAGAACGGTTTTATTTGCGGAAAGTGCTCTCCACGACTGAGGGATACGTGGTCAGTTGTAAGCACTGACAGCACCACAACCGCCCTGTAAACGCTGCAGCTGGTCTACTGCAGCCTGTGAAGCGTCCCTGCGCTCTGTTCGAGCAAGTCGGCATCGATCTGGTGCGTCTGTTTCCGAGCTCTCTCTTCAGCCACTGCGTACAAATTGTCGCTGTTTATGCTCCGCAACATCATCCTGCGCCATAGACCACCACGGTCGACATTAAGTGCCTGCAGAAGACCTGGAGGCGCTCTTGCGGCTGTGCGCAACAAACTTCCGTTAGCCTACGCCATTCTTCCCACAAACGAACGACATGACTGAGCGATTGAACAGAATTTAAACCAACAGGCTTTCTATGTATGTGGCCTCGGATCACAAGAACTGGGATACTGTGCCGGCTTTCGCCACCTTTGCTTTCACCACTGCGAGCCATGAAACGACGTACTATAGCCCTTTTTTTCTCTTTTACGCCCGGCCACCGCGGGCTATAGCCTGGACTCCATCTTCTCTTTCCCGCCAATGATGACCCCTGCATAGCAGATTCCACCTGCCTTGTTGAGGAAGCGCGGCGTATCTTCCGTCTGCCGACGATACCTCCAAGGAACGATATAAGGGCCGTCATCACGTCACCTACCCTCCAGGTGATGTGTTCAGTCTTAGGCGACCTCAAGGCTGCGCGGCCTTCCCCATAAACGGTTGGCGCACTACGACGGGCCTTAGGTCGTTATCACTGGATTCAATAACGTGACTTAGGAGATTGCAAATCGCACGGCATTTGTTCGGCGTCATGAGGCTCCTTAACTCGTCCTGTGGGCATCGGCTGCGCAGGGGGCATGTGCAATCGCCACGAAGACGTTGAAGTACTATGTCCGTACGAAAGAGAAACGCGACCTCGGCTCTCCTGCGCTGGTGTCTGAAGAGATTTGCAGCTGGCACGGGGCCTCCGACTTGACGCCGTCCTTCGAACTTCCAACAATATTTACAGGAGTTCTAAAAAACCTCGGACCACACGCCGTACGGCCGGTTTTAGAGAGTCTGTCGTCCCCAGCTCTTTAAGCGGGGGATAGTGCTAATTAAGAAAGGTCCAGTAGGCTGAACGCTCGTGCTGTGTTAAGTGGCCACGCACAGGAAAAAACTTAACCGCGACCCACTCGGAGTTCCAGTGGCTCTTCCGACACCGATGGCGCCAAAGTTACGCAGAACTGTGGCAGCGACGGAGATTTTCCACCTGGTAAAGCTGCCTCAGCTGGAATCGGCGGAATCGGCCGACAATCTCGTTGTCTTCAGACCGCAGCTAGATGCGTGTAATGACGTAAAAAGAGAGTAGTTACTCCCTTGTTTACACTACCACTTATGCGCAGCAAGATTCTGAGGCCTTGGCCTAAACCTTCATCACAAAGGAAAGCGGTCAAGGTGTTCCTGGAGTTTTTAAAAGACTAGGTGTTGAGTTCACGACTATAAACTTTAAGCTTTAAGTGTCCGTCATCTGTTCCCTCTTCGTGGAGGTCAATGGAGTCGGGAATAACTCAGTTCGTTGCTGCTCTTTCTTTCCCTTTTTTCCTCATTGTTCTCCTCCCCACGTGTAGGGCAGCCGACTGGGCATCGCCTGCAGCCTCCTTGCATTTCCGTCCTTCTGTTTCTTTCTCTGTGCGAAACTTTAAGTGGTTGAGGATGCAGTGCACGAGCTGAATGAATTTGCTATACTTTTGTGTGATAAATCTCTATATCTTCGCAATCATGATATTTTATTCCCATAGCAACTTTCGAGAACTCGGCGATTCGAAGTAATAATTCGTGTTGAGTGTGTTTGCACAAATACCGGTTCTGAGCGTTTTGTGGCGCATCCTATGAAAGGCGGCTGTAGCCGGCCATCGTTATTCCTCGCTCCGTCAGCCTCAGCAGCCTCGAGTAATCTTACAATGAAACATTTTTACGCGAGAGTACTAAAGCTGCCATTCTGCAGAACATCGTTCTGTCGCGGTTGTGGTCGGCACTTCGAGCGAAAAATGCAAGGAGAAGCAGCCTAGGTCGGCCACCTATAGTTGACGCGACCTTGTGTCGTCATCACAACCTGCTCACCAGATCTGGGCACCGTAGGAGGGGGCTCTTCAGTTAACGATTGATCGCGAGGGGTTTCTCGGGAAGAGAAATTTGGCCCGCGAAAGCCCAACTGGAAGAAACAACTGCCATCGCAGTGCAATGGTGCATCGCTTAACGCTGCTCCACTGCTCACCAGGAGTGCTGTGAGGACTGACAGAGATCTATGAGCATGAACTGGAGACTGAACAGTTCCGCATATATGGGCAGTAACCCATTAAATCTATCGCGTCACAACATTAAAGCGAAGATTGTGTGTCCCTTCAATTTTATAAATTGAATTATGTGGTTTTGCAGTCTTTTTTGTTTCGTCGAAAGTTTTTAATGAGTTGCTGAAATGTCGAATTAAAGTTAAGAAAAAAATAGCACCATCTACTTGTAACATTTTAAAAACGTAAGGTTAAGGGAGCATTACGAAAAACGTAATAACATTTGTGGAAAACAAAAAAAGAATTCATTTCCGTTTCGATGATACTTGAAAAAACGCCTCTTTTACTTTGCTCTTTGAGCTGGATGCCTCGCCTATACTTTTGGTCCTGTTAATATCGCTTTGGGAAAGCCTAGACACGTAAATTAAGTTATGATGAATGAATAGAAGTGAACGTTGGGGGTTTAACATCCCATAGCGAGACATGTGCTATGAGGGAGGCCACAGTGGAGGGCTCCGGGTCATTTTAGTCTACCTGGCGTTTTTTGCTGTGTACTGGCATCGCACAGGTGCTTTATGAGTTTTATCGCTATCGAAACGTGGCCGGGGTTGAACCCGGCTCCGTATTCGGGTGCCGCAATCACTGAGCCACATCGTGAGTGTCATGGCCAGTGAGTGCGAGTACAAGTACACACCCTTTAAGCTCCAGTCCAGATCAACACATTAAGCACAACGTACACAGCGTACTTGATGGGCGTTGCAGAAATATAATCTGCGTTGTGTTCAACAGCGGAAGTTTCCAGGAAGTTTCCAGAAACTTTAATGAAAGAGAAGCAACGTTCATACAGTATATGCAAGCATCTCGGAAAAACTTTTTAATGATGTCGAGAACAAAACAGCAAAGAGCTAGTGCTAGGCATCAATTCAACGGGTTTAATAATATTTAGCTCTTGGTACACGCTCTTCTTAGGAACAACAAAAAACTACAAAAGCACAGTAATCGAGACAAAACCACATGCAAGTGCACCGTCAGCTCGTAGCCTACACGCCTCCGAGACCTGCTATTTGTCCCTGTACGCACTTAATCCATGCACTGCAGATAGCTTTGCGGCCGACGGTGAACCAGTAATCCTTTTCTTAGTTTTTTTGCTGTGTTTTGGTACTCCTCAGGATCGCATATCTAAAGGCCCAAGTGATATTTCTTCTCTGATGCTAACTTTCGACGGGGGACAAAACTTATGTATACTGAAGAAGTTGGCGCGGAAAAACGAGGACAAACGAGACAAACAAAGATGAGCGTTTTTCCGCGCCAACTTCTTCAGTATGCATATCAACCAACTAGCCCAACTTTTTGCTCTCCTAAGACAAAACTTATTGTGGGACGATAAAATAACAACAAATAAAATGTCCCTGCCCGTACCACTAAGTATAACGGGCTGACAGTGAGAGCTACTACGTCTTAAGTTGTTTTATACAAGGATTATTACAAACTCTCCTTTCTTGCGATTAACACGAAAAAAAAACACGCGACCACTTTGAGTGTTCACAAATTCATACACAAGGTTTCCGTATTTATCATACTCCACGGCCGTTTTCTAAGGATGGTGAAGCGAATCGCGGTTCATGCCGTCTGTCTGGCATATCAGCATAAATCTGAAGCTAAGTATTGCTTCGGAGTTCGTAAAAGAGATTTATTTTTCGAGCTTAAGCACCTCCTTTGCGTTGAGTGCATATTTCTGTTGGCGGTGCTTCTTGCGCAATGAACCACTTGGCGGTTCTGAGTTCAGCAGCCATGTAGTAGACGCAACATTGGCAAGACATCGACGGCACTTCTAGTGGACTGCATTAGGGAACGGGAAGTAGTTAGCGGGAAATACTAACTCTTACCTGTCGCAATCTATTTAGCACCATCCCAAAGAACACTGCAAATATTTTGGACGTCCTGCGGGCGTGCTGAACTTCCGCAGGACGTTCCTTGTATTTTTAATGTTCATTGGATTCATAAGTGGCGATACCAAGCTACTGAAGGGAACGTAAAATTGGACCCAAAGGAACCTAATAGGAAAACGTACATTTCAGTTGCAAGGTTGCAGAAGACCACTTCAGAACAGAAAAAGAGACCCGCTGCGGTGGCTCAGGGGTTAGGGCGCTTGACTACTGATCCGGAGTTCCCGGGTGCGAACCCGACCGCGGCGGCTGCGTTTTTATGGAGGAAAAACGCTAAGGCGCCCGTGTGCCGTGCGATGTCAGTGCACGTTAAAGATCCCCAGGTGGTCGAAATTATTCCGGAGCCCTCCACTACGGCATCTCTTTCTTCCTTTATTCTTTCACACCCTCCTTTATCCCTTCCCTTACGGCGCGTTTCAGGTGTCCAACGATTAAGGAGACAGATACTGCGCCATTTCCTTTCCCCCAAAACCAATTATTATTATTAACAGAAAAAGAGGGT
>JARKHS020012662.1:0-100295 GCA_030143305.2 Amblyomma americanum | reverse complement strand
AACATGGCAGCAGTTGACGACCAAATTACACGCCATTTAGGCAAGGTCTCTAAGCTACGGCAACGCCGTGAACAGCTTGCTCGCCGTAGACAACCAGCGGAATCCCACTCCACGCCAATCAATGCTGCAGCGCCTTCGACTACGTCCAGCCCTCACGTGTTTTTCGCAAACTCTACCAGGTCTTCGGCAGCACTGCAGTATAACTCAACAACATCCCTCCTCCGATTTGTGGTAAACCAGTTATCTATCCTGACATCAGTTCTATTGCAACGCTTGGAAGCCTAATCGAAAATTGCGAGTACACGTTGTTGTGGAGTGCTCCAATGGAATTGCAGAGGCCTCTCCACAAAGCTGGGAGAGCTCAAATCTGGACTTCACATGAACAAGCTCCAGGTGTGGGCCCTGCTACTGCAGGAGACCAAAGCCTTGTCATCCATTCCGGGCTTTAACGGATGCATGTCTCCTTGAATGAACAACCGTCGTGTGCACACTGTTGCCCCTCCGGGAAAGGCGGTGGTGTACGTTGATGCGCTTTTTCCTCAAGTTCGCCTCTCTCTAGAGAACTGGTGCACCTCATATCAAGAGGTAGACGCGGTGGCTGTGAAGCCTCCCAAGGGAACTGTTGTGGTCGTGTCATACTATGTAAGACCCGCCGGCGGAGCTCCCTCCAGCATTAATCTGGGGTGGTTATTAACTCTACGACGACAGCACCCAGGGTGGCCTGCTTTAGTAGGTGGTGACTTTAACGCCCCTCATCCGTACTGGGGGTACCCCACTTCAATCCTCCGTGGTAGGCGTGTGTAGGACGCATTCGCGGATGAGCTGTTTGTTTTACCCAACCATCCAGATTCAGCAACGCGGACTGTGAGCCATGCTCGCAGTCCAACATATGCTCCCGACCTTACGTGGTGGTCAGGACCAGGGACTCCCTCGTGGCACCTGGAGACAGACGGCTGGAGTAGTGACCACCATCCTATCATCATCGGTCTCCATCCATAAAGGGTCCGCCGATTACGCTGTAGGTGTTCTGTGGTCAAATGGGACAGGTTTCGCACCACCGTCGAAGATTTCTCTCTGCAATCATCTACACTGCTTGCGGACTGCATACAAACTGCGCGGAATAAGGCTACTGCTGTCACCTGGACGGACGTGAATCGCCCGGCGCCGGATGTGGGTCTGCTTAACCTGTGGGCTGCTCACCGACAAGCGGAGATGGCAGCTTCCCGAGACCCGATTTCTGCGCAAGCACGGACAGGGCTCAATTACCTTACTGTCAAGGCTCGCAGATATGAACGCGATCTTTCGCGACGGCAATGGCATGCGTGGTGTGAGCAGTTCTCCACAAAGTCTTCGAATGCTGCTCTCTGGCGAACGTTTCGTGCAATGGAACATGGTTCCCGTCGTCCTGACCCAGCGGCCACAGCATGCTTCGCAGCTAACTTAGCTCCGGATGATTTCGCCAGAGAGGCAGCGCGGAAGTTTTTCCCCAAGTATGATGTGTTGCCTCTAAGGGCCATAGGAGCCCCCTTGGCTGCCATTCCAAAATATGTCGATAAGCTCCCATCTACAGCCGAAGCCGATTGAATTGCAAGCCCATTTTCAATGCCCGAGTTGCTTGCAGAAATAGACAAGGCCCGTCGGAAGACTGCGCCCGGTCCGGGCTCCAATCCGTACGAGGTTTACAAGAAATTAAGTTCCGCTGTACTGCCTCAACTCCTCGCCACCATTAACAAGGTGTGGATAGAAGGCGTCGTACCAGAAACCTGGAAATCGGCTACTCTGATCTCCATACCAAAGCCGGGGAAGCCGCCGACAGACCTCGGAAATTTCCGGCCTATATCACTTACGCCAACATTATGCAAGCTTACCGAAAAAATGCTTGCCACATGATTGTCGTGGTGGTTTGAGCACCATGGTTTCTACCATCCCGCCCAAATTGGCTTTCGTACGTCCATAAGTACAGAAGATGGACTTGCTGTCTTCGCTTCAAATCGCAGCCACAATGTACGTACTGCACTGGCCGTGGATGTTGAAAAGGCGCACGATATCAGTCATGCTGCCATCCAGGAATCGCTTGACATGCTGCATTTCCTGTTAGAGTACGCAATTTTGTGAAATCCTTCCTTGAAGGCCGACACTTTTCCATACGCCTCAGTGGTGACGTCGTCGGATCATTTGTGCCTCTTCGCGGCGTTCCCCAGGCATCGGTGTTATCTGCAACATAATATTGCTTTTAATATTGCTTTCATCTCCCTTGCTGGGCGCTTACGTGATGTCTCTGAGATTAAGTTCTTATTGTATGCTGATGGCATAACGGTGTGGAGCACTCACAACGACCTGACGACTCAAGCAGCAGGCCTACAATCAGCCATAGATATTACGTTGACTTTTGCTTCTTCAATTGGTCTGCAGCTTTCAGTGAGCAAAAACCACGTTCGCGTCAGTCGCCAACCGTTGAGGGCGCCGTAAACTGGTTGCAACACCAATTAGTCTCCATCTATCCGGAACTCCAATTCAAGAAAGTTCGGCCGTAAAAATCTTGAGCGTGACAATACACGAGTCAGGAACAGGTACGGCTTGGTTTTCTCGGGCTAAAGAGCAAGCAATTTAGGCGTTGGGTCTGATTAGACGCATTGCTCATAAAACAGGTGGAGCCCGCTCTCATGTTGCACGACAGTTGCTGCGGGTGGTTGTGTAACCGCGCCTCGTTTACCAAGCCCAATTCCAGTATTTGACGAGGGCTCAATGGGATCGTCTAGAAAGCCGTTAATCGAGAGGCAATGGTGGTCATCACTTACCTTCCCCGCATTACCCCGATCGTGACGCTCGAAGAACATGCTGTGACATTCCTTGTGTGCTACGAGGTACATTCCTTGTGTGTGCATCGAGTTGGGGCTTAAGGCCGCCCCTCTTTTCCAGCTGCATACCTTTGCAGAAAGCAGGACGCCGGCACACGCGGAAACCGCTCCCCAGTATAAGCGAGATACCCGAGTACATACCGGGAACGAAAATTGTCGCTTGACGCACGGACCCCCCACCCCCTTACGACGTGGGCTATCGCCGGGAAGGCACCCACAGCTTCCCGCGGTGCCTCGTGAACAAAAGCGCATTCCCAGAAGGGCCGTGACGGACACCTGTCAGACAGACAGGCAGTACTCGCCAAGAATGTGGAAAGACAGGCGCAAGTGAACAAAAGCGCATTCCCAGGATGGCCGTGACGGACACCTGTCATGGCGGACAGGCAAGACTCGCCAAGAATGTGGGAAAACAGGGGCGACCCTTAATCTGGTTTCCCGGAGCGACAGACGAACCCCTTCATGATTATTAGCTGTGTCCCGCCGTCGGTAGCGCGGCAGCATCGAGGGCGCTTTCGCCCCCTCCTCTGTTGCTGACGAACGACGCGGATCGATGGTGGGTGGCGGTATGCATGCCTGAGGCAAGGATTAGCTCCGAAGGGAGAGCCTGTGGATACTCTCACTTGAGAGAGAGTGGTGACGTTTTTGTTGTTTATTTAGTTTGTATTGTTAACAAGAATCTGGGTTCGAGGCTAAGCCCAACCCAAGGGGTTGTCCCCATCTCGCATGTTATTTTTCATTGGAGAATTGATGCTTTGGGCGGGCCACTGAAAATGACCGCCCTTAGTCCTTTGTTAATCAAGTGCTTAAAAGCGCATGTAAACGGATGCAGTCCTGTCCAGTCTGAGCTGGGGCTCCATGCTTAGCATGTAATGTGATGCTACTTAGGCACTAACCTGCCCTGTCGATGAGTAAAGTAGTGCAAAGTTTGTTCTTTTGTAAATTCAGTTCTGCTTTTTCCAGTTTAACTCTCTGTATATGTATGTTGTAAAATTATGCTCTGCTGTCATCATCTACAAGCTCGCCTCCTGTTCATCTTCCAAGCCGAACGACACTAGAGGAAGGGTTTGTGAACCATCCTCGAAGAAACGGACGACTATTGAAATTCTACTGCAAGCACGCTCAGGACGACATCGTTCGCCAAGAGGGCCTTCAGCGCCGAAGCCCGTCGGCGTGCAGCTTCTGCCAGCAACCGCTCGAGCCCAACTCCGGAGCCACTCCATCGCCCCCATGAAGTCGTCGGCACGTAAGCTCAGACGCCCCAGCCTCTGATGTATAATCTTAATCATGTGTAATTATTGAATATACCTGTTTGTTTAAACTGAGCCATACGGTGTCTCTTTGCCTCTCCGTCCCGTGTGGACCTGCGCATTATGGGGGTCACCACAATGCGCAGCTGAATACACTAGATGAGCTGGTGCAGCAACGACGTGATGCTCGCCGCCTAAAGTGAAGCCTTACACACACAACGTGTTCATCTCAGGGCATATGCTTCATCGCACTCCATTCTACAGCCGCCCCCGCCAGTTCTCCCTCCCTGGCGTTTTGTACAGCTAAGCGAGAAAACGCCAACTTATCTACGTCGGCCATCATCTACCCGCGCGGCACTGTCGTTTCGCGACCGAATTACAGAGCAAGACGCTAACCTGCCGCATGGCTCCCTCGTTATGTACGTTGAAGCAAGCATCCAGGCCTGCTAAACAACAACAGCAGTTTACTGTCCTTGCAAGCCTGCTCTGAGCAAAACGTCAAGGTTTAGCCTCTCAGAACCTCCTTCCTCCTTCTGTGCGGAGATGCTTGCGGTTCGAGAGGCACTTTGCTCTGCGGCCGCCGTTCCCATGCTACCCACGTCCCGCACTGTCATTCGCACCGACGCCCTTCACGTCACACGCCTACTACGACGAGTCAGTCACACCCCAGAAATCTGCCAAGACATCTATCGTCTAGCGGCACGCATCCCACAGTATATCCGTATTGAGTGGGTCACAAGTGACCTCCTGAGCGCACAAAGCCGCGCAGATTCTGTGACCCGCCTTTCGACCCCAACCTCGTCCTTGCCCTGAAACCTCACTCTGGATGACACCACCCTCCTTTTAATAAGAAAGGTACACCTCCGGCGCCGCACACGTGCTCTAATCCCTCCGTGTACGGTAACCCTCTCCCGTGGTCTTACGCGTGCAGAGGAGGTTGCGCTTCGGAGGATACGGGTCGGGGTTGCCCTAACTCCAGCTGTGACACGCAAGTGGCCGCATTTCAAAGATTTATATCCCCGCCCAGGGTGTCCAGTCAGCAAGAACAGAGACTGTGAAGCGGATATCCACCAACTGTTGTGGGGCTGCCCGGCGCTGATGCCGAAGAGAATTCCGCACCTGGCGGCAGTGGGACTCTCTCGGACAATCCGGATTCCTATATTGCCTGGACACAGGGTCCATATTGTCACGTAGTAATGACCGCAGTCGAAGCAGCGATGAAGACAGACAAAAGGGTCTTCTTTCCTTGAAGGCTTCTGCTTGAAGGCGCTTCCCATTTAAACGGCACGTCTGTTGTCAGTTGTGTCAGGGACTCGGCGATGCGCGAAACGTTTTTCAGAAATCGTCGGTAATATTCGCAGAGTCCGAGAGCTTTGAAGCACATTGCGGATCTGGTGTTGTTTGTTCCGAGTCAGGGCTGGGTTGATGTCGAAAATGGGCGAGTTCTCTTGGTCAGGCGAATCTTCTGCGGCGGGGTCGGAGAGGGCGAAGGAGTCTCGTACGTCGGATATTTCGTCGATGAAAGGAATCGTCGTTCCTTTGTTAATGTGTCGGTAATCTTCGTTGAAGTTAGCAGTACTACGGCCTGGCCATTGCGGAAATGTGCGATGCCTCTTGCGATGCTGATTCCTCGATCTAGAAGCAACTGCATGTTGCCCTCGATGATGGCTTCAGCGTTAACGGCTTTCGGGGCGCCTACGGTCACGATAACGCTTGAACGAGGTGGGATGCTCACTTCTTGCTCCAGGATACTGAGGGCCACATGATTTTCCCGAGTTTTCATCAAAGCGATGGCTTCGTCCGTAGAAAGCGTGATCAGCTTGGATCGCAGGTCGATGATCGCCTGATGCTCATTAAGGAAATCCATACCCAAGATCACTTCGCGGGAGCATTGCGGTAGCACAACAAAGGTCGCAGGATACGTATGTCCTTTGACAGTCACTCGCGCTGTGCATCGCCCTGATGGGTGATGAGGTGGCCCTCTTGGTGCGAATTTGTGGGCCGTCCCAAGCCGTTGTGACTTTTCTCAGCTGCGCAGCGAATGTAACATTCATCACCGAGTAATCGACTCCTGTGTCGACTAGAGCCGTAACTTTCCGGCCGTCGATAGTCACTTCTAAGTCGGAGGTCCTGGCCCTTGCATTGCATGTCGCTCTCGGCCTCGGGTCACGGCTTCGTCGCGTATGCGAGTCGCGGGTTGGGCGTGTGGTCGAAGCTTTTCTGGGTGGCGGCGTCGTTTTCAAGGCAGCTTGCGTCGTGGTCGGGGTTCTCAATGTGTGCAGCGTCGGTGCAGCGAGTGTAGGTTCTTCATGCGGCGTCGCGGGTGCAGCGTCTTCATGGGGCGTGGTCGGTGGAGGATCTTCGGTCTTTCGCTCGTTAGCAACCTCACCTCCAGAGGTTGCTGCCTTTAGTTTCCCCTACGGGGGCTGGGAGACTTTCCTCGTAAGGCGACTGGGTAGCTGCGGCGTGGCGACGCAAAGCACGAAGTTGACGGCGATGGTCAGCGCGAGGAGCGGTTCGGCGTGAACTCTTCTCGACGCAGGTACTCGTCGATTTCCTGCGGACGTTGTCCGAAGCGTGGTCGTGGGGCGTTAACGGCAAATCCTCGAAGACCGATACGTCGGTACGGGCAGTGACGAAGAATGTGGCTGGCCTCACCGCAATGGAAACACAACGGCCGGTTATCGAAAGTCCTCCAGGCGTCGCATTTCCTGGGGCTTGAGGGTCGGTCATAGGCTGGGCGGGTGGGGCTGGCAGGCGGCGTTGTGGAACGATTGGCTCATATCTGGGAGGACGTGGGGGTTGTCGTTGGGGCTGTGCAGTCCTTACTGCAGCGGCGTAGGTCATGGCCTGGGGTTCTGTGGCCGTCGGGGTGCCAAGTGCTTGTTGCACTTCTTCCCGTACCACATCCATCAGAGTCGCTGCTTTTGGCTGCGGAGAGGATGGCAGTAATCGGCGTAGCTCCTCTCGGACGATTTCGCAGACAACTTCCCGCAAGCTGTCGCTGGTGATGGCTGGTGTGTCCGAACGGATTACACAAGCAGAGGAAGGGCGATTGTACTGCCGAGCTCGGAATTCAAGGGTCTTCTCAATCGTGCAGGCTTCTTGCATGAATTGGTCTACTGTTTTTGGCGGCTTTCGGACGAGGCTGCCAAAGAGTTGTTCTTTTAAGCCGCGCATTAAAAACTAAGCTTTCTTTTCCTCGGTCATCTCGGGTTCGGCACGGCGAAACAGGCGCTTCATCTCCTCGACGTAACCGCGGACGGGCTCATTCGAAAGCTGGATCCTGGACTCGAGGAGTCGCTCGGCTCTTTCTTTCCTCACGACACTGGTGAATACCTTCAATAGTTCTCTCTTGAATAGCTCCCATGTCGTAAGGGACGACTCTTAGTTTTCGTACCACGTGCGTGCGGAGCCATCCAATGAGAAAAACAAGTGTCAAATTTTTGCCGCATCATCCCACTTGTTGAATGACGCCACGCGCTAAAATTGATCCAACCATTCTTCAGGGTCTTCACCTAGGGATCCATTGAAAGTTGGCGGCACCCGCGGCAGCTGCAGTATGATCGGGGTCGACATCTTCGGCGAGGTTGCGATGCTCGTAACAGCGTCTCTTCGCTGTCTGGTGCGATCCGGCAGTTTCCGAACTCAGGCTCCTCTCCCTGGAGACGTCGGCTGGCTCGCTGAGCTGCTGGCTCGTCCTCCGGTGCGAAGCGCTGAGGGCTGGCTTCAAGACTTGAAGGGGGCGTCTGGAACATAGAAGGCTACCCCGCGCCTGCACCAGATGTCACGTAGTGGTGACGGCAGTCGAAGCAGCGATGAAGACGGACAAAAGGGTCTTCTAAAAGAAAACTGTTTATTGGCCTGACTTGCACCCAAAATGGACTGAATCACTCGGCGGCGGCGAAGCGACAAGCGTGCTCGGCGGTCGTCGAACAGAATGCCCGGCACTGTCGGCCGTGCTCAATTTAAAGCTGGTAGCAAACTTTCGAGATAAAGCGTGCAGAGTTACTAGAGCATTCCGGAACAACGTAGAATCAGCTCTGCCTGGCTGCGATCAATCGAGATAAATCTAGTCGCGTCTTGCGTCGCAAACAAAGCGATAAAGTGGTGTGGCGGCAGATTTGAAAAACGAACACTGAAATATTCGCGGCAATATCATCGTTAACTTCTTGATTTCAACAAATCAGCCCACCTTTTTCATTTAATTAAGCATCTTAATCATCTCTAACTTCATAGTTTGTATGCCCTGAGGCAATAAACATCGCTTCAATAAAAAAAAAGGAGCAGTACATCCTTGTGCAGTTCGGTTCCGTGAACCTTGCAAACGATAGCATCCTTCACTTTTAACTCTCTGCCGCAATTCTTCTGCCGCAAGAACAAAACCTTCATCCATGTTTTCCAGGCTGACTATTTTTTGTGGATTCCATAGTAGGCCGAGTGACAGTTAGAACACAGATTTGTGTCTGTGCTGTTCAGATAATATATGGCATAAAACACAAGCCCTTAGCTCAGTTTGTAAGCAAAACCGGCCTAATCTTCACTTACAGTGTTAGCAGCGCTAAACACTGTACGAGGAGAGTATGATCACCTATCTAACATGTCAACAGCAAACCTTGCTGCGCCTGCCTAGCATACGAGAAAAGTACTGAACCTTGTTGAAGGGTTTACGATAAGGATATTGTTCTCGAGAAAATTACCCACGTGATATTGTGGTTGAGGAAAACGCTGCTAGCTATGGAAAGGAAAATTACTGGTGTAACATTAGGACACAGGGCTAGAACCGGGTGGGCCAGGGAGAGAGAGAGAAAAACTTTATTTGGTGCTGTCAAGGGCTTGGCGTCTCGAGGCCTCCGTCCTCTTCACTGCACTGGCGAGTTGAGGCCTCTTCTTAAGCAAGGTTGGACCCTTATTCCAGGGCTCCACTGAGCCTAGCTACCTCACTTGCGTGCTGCACTAAAGCCATTTGGGCCATGAGCTCGCAGCTGGTGAGCCGACTCTCCCGTTGCTCCGCACTCGGGTTATTGTGTTGGTGGAATGTTTGGTTGCGTTTACATTCCCATGTGATGTGGTAGAGTGGGGGTGGGGCCCCGCACCAGGGGCAGATATATCTGTACTGCGTCGGGTAAATTTTGTTTAGGATGTATAAATTTCGGAAGGAGTTTGTTTGCAGTCTGCGCCAAAATGGTGCAGGGAACAAACGCGGGTTAATGACATCCTAGTCGAAATCAGGAAGAAGAAATGGGCTTGGGCATTATGTAATACAAAGGCAAGATTAGTGATTGTCGTTGAGATTAACGGACATGATTCCAAGAGAATTCAAGCGTATCAGGGGGCGGAAGAAAGTTAGTTGGTAGATGTTATTAAGACATAACCTACGAGAACATTTTTACAGTCCAGTTGGTGAATTACCGGAATTGGTTCTAAGCGCAGAGAGACAGCGTAAAAAAAAAACAGTCTTGAGGACAGAGCGCTCCGTGCTGTCGACCTTATTCTTTTCTGTGTGGTCTTTCTGCGATTAAAACGAATTCCAGAGATTAATGCGTCAGCGGGGGGGGATAAGGTAGCCACGGCTGGCACAAGCCAGGGTTACTTGGATGGATACGGGAGAAGCATTTCTCCTACGTACAGTGGACGCAGCCAGGTTGATAGTTGTGATTGTCTTAATAGACGCGTGTGATTGTCTTAATTGATGCACCAGCTATAATCCTGAGTGCGCAAGTGGCGGATGACTCAAGTCGCGGTGCGGTTTACTCGCCTCAAATGAAAACCAAAACATCTTCGGGAGCAATTAAGTTCACTTTAAGAGTACGACGCGATAGCGTTAAAGGGTCCCTACGGCAGCTTGAGCGTTACTGAGGCACCCTTTCGCAGACATCGCCACGTTTGGGGCTTGTATACTGCTTCGTTAGACATAATCGTCCATACTATCTTCTGATGCTAATTAGCGGCCCTAATGAATTAAGCGTCCATCTAATGTAGTAATTCGCCTAATGTGCTGTGTGAGGCTCCCGTGAAAGGCCCCCATTTGTCCTACTAGACGAATAACGTTAAGGACAGGGGTTCGACTCTGCATGGCCACCTTTTTCTGTTCAGCGGAACTGCTGTTCCACGTCTCTGCCTTACTAACTAATCAATCAGAATTTTCCAGGCAGAGCAATGACTACTCCGGGGTTTCAGTCGAACGAGACCTTTAACGCTGTCATGTTAGTCATGTTAGAAAACTGAGTTTTCTTACATGAAATCTCCGCCGAGACGGTGCGATGTGGCGAAATCGAAGATATCTTTGAAATGGTAATTTGCTTTGTCAGGAAAATATCTTCTCTTTCTAGGAATCCGGGCCCCGCATCCGCTGGAATACCCAAGTTATAACGGGAAAATGGAGATTGATTTTGGGGGGGAGTCAACGTATTGTCGTTTCCTCTACGACAAGTGCCTGATTCGTCGTACACTTTTCTGCAAGTGAACACTCAGTACAGCCTGATGCACTGGGCTGCACTGCTCAGAAACTCTCGCGGAGATGTGTTGGTTTGGGAGGGCT
This sequence comes from Amblyomma americanum, assembly GCA_030143305.2. Taxonomy (NCBI): domain Eukaryota; kingdom Metazoa; phylum Arthropoda; class Arachnida; order Ixodida; family Ixodidae; genus Amblyomma; species Amblyomma americanum. The sequence continues at coordinate 89,649 of JARKHS020012662.1, read as the reverse complement.
GGAGACATCGCAGAATGCTGGTGTCTAACATCAGCAATTTGTTCGATACTAAAAGTGTCCATAGTGAGGTAAGTGCACACGGTTGCGTATTTTCAAAATCTAGGCGTTTCGTTGCCACCTGCACTGAGAAGATTTATTCCATCGTAATATATATTTCCTCCATTGTTTTCTTCTCATGCAAATCACAATGCAGAAACTTTATATAAAGGCAGTGTGACATATTACTGAGTCATAGCGCACGGAAAGGGCTAGACATACTGCTAGACCACCTCAGACTTTCGGGGGAATGCTTTATAAGTTAGAAACACTCAACCAGCTTTATTATCTTTGCCGAAAAAGGTTTTTCATGCCGTGGCTTCCCCCCGTTTTGCAGTTGATAGCAAAATGTAGTGTGCATAAACTTCTGAAAACTCATATGTATTGCGCATTTACTCGAATCTAGGCCGGCCACGATTCTAAGCCGAGACCCGAAAGTTGAAGGCCACAGAAAAAAAAAACTTACCTCGATTGTAGGCCGGCCGAAAAAACAACACTGTTTATACCTCATTATCACAATTATTTTTATGACGCGACACGACTGTTCTTACGTCGCCGCGCACGTGAAAGTGCGTGGCGCGAAATGACTGCACCATGTGTCTGCGCATAGGCGACTTGGTGTAAAGAGAGGAACTCGAGTGAGACACAGCGGGAAGCATCGTGCCTGCATGCTCTGCCGAAGCGTGATTGATGGCCCCGAGAGGGACCGTTGAAAAAAAAAAAGCTGCCAAAGGAGCTTTGAGAGAAGAGGAGGAGGAGAGCGGCGTTGGGCGAGGAGACATATGCAACGCCAGCCCGGGATCAGCCCCCGGTCATTCGTCATCATCATCGCTGACTTCTTTATCGCTGGCCTCCTCGAACAGTGCACTATCTTCACTGCCATCAAGTGCATTAGAGATGCAGCACTTGCGGAATGAGTGTGCAACCAAGCTTTCTGGGATGTCATCCCAGGCTGCAGCTATCCAAGTGGCTACAACTCCCAGTGAGGCGCGCTTTATTCGGCCTGTTGGTGTAAGCTCGCGCCGCTCTTCACTAAGCCAGTCCACGTAGTACTTGCGCAGCCGATCCTTGAAAGGCTTATTGAGGCACACATCAAGAGGCTGCAGCTGGCCTGTCATGCCGCCGGGTATGATGGCGACGTCGGTACCGGCTTCGGAAAGCGCCGCTTTTACGCCGTCAGTGAGGTGTCCACGGTAAGAGTCCAGGACGAGGAGGGAACGTTTGGCCAAGAGGGCCCCTGGACGCCGCTGCCAAACCATTCTGATCCACTGTTTAACCATATCGCTCGCCATCCATCCATTTTCGTTGGCGCGGACGATCACATTTCTTGGAAACACTTCCCGAGCTGGTAGTCTTCCTCTTAAAAATTATATACGCCGGCAGCTTGTGGCCATCCGCCGTGCAGGCCAGCATTACAGTCATGCGCTGCTTTTCGTATCCGGCCGAGCGCACTTTCACTTCCTTGGCACCTTTTTCGTTCACGGTGCACGCCACTGGCATGTCAAACCATACCGGCGTCTGGTCAGCGTTTCCCATTTGTCCTACGGCGTAGCCGTGCTCCATCCTCTTCCTTATTACGAATCGCTGAAATGAGATCAGCTTCTCTTCGAAGTCGCCCGGCAGCTTTTGACAAATGGACGTGCGACGTCGGAGGCTGAAGCCAAAGCGCTTCATGAACTTCTGCAACCAGCCCCGGCTGGCTTTGAACAGTTCCCGGGGGACGCCTCGCTCTCTCGCCAGCTCTCTTGCTTTGGCTTGCAGCACTTCCGTGGTCCCCTCTCTATCGCCAGCTCTCTTGCTTTGGCTTGCAGCACTTCCGTGGTCACTGGAAGTGCCGCTGACCTCTGCGTCTCCACAAACGCGGCCAGAGCTACCTCCACTTCTGGATGGCGGCCTTTCTTGGGGCCCGTGAAAGCCGTTCTCGCTGCCGCGCAAGCAAAAATTTCGTTACGCTGCCCCCTCTAACGGCGAACATTCTTCTCATCCACGCCGAAGTCCCGCCCGGCTTGAAGATTTGACGACTGCTCTGCAGCGACTATAACTTTCTGCTTGAAGGCGGCACTATAATGGCACCGCCTGTTTGGTGCCATGGTGTTGGTGATAAAAACTACGCACGAAAACTTCACTGCTGCGAATGTGCTCACGCCACCGCACGAGAACAGAACAAGGCCAAAATGGCAGCCAGTGCTCATGTGTGCTTTGATCAGTATCGGCTACGGATAGCAACGGCTACGGATAGCAACGGCTACAGTGCTGTCTTTCGTTGGCGTTTTGTGGGGGCGCCACCTGCGTGCTACATTTATTTGTATTTTACGAATACGAAACCTCGAAACGAAATCCTCGAATCTAAGCCGACATAAGAGTTCTACATCTCGTTTTTTTGAAAAAACTATCGGCCTAGATTCGAATAAATACGGTATGTATGGCCTAAAAAGGTTTTCATAAAACTGAGATAATGCATTGTCACGCAGAAGAACATCATACAAATTTACTACGTTTTGTTCTGAAAACTAAACAGAGAAGGAAGTGCGAATACACTAAATTTTGCATATTCTACCAAAATGCTGCTTGGAGAAGCCAACACAAAATTTTGTGAAATCAGTAAAACTATCTTAGGCCTAAGCGGATATAAACCACGTGAAAAATAAAATTCTGCACCAGCAGTAACAGCTGTGGTCCGCATATTTTGATGTCTTTACGGATGACATTGCTTTCAAGAAAGAAATAAAACGAATATAAATTATTAGGTCTTATTAAACAATTTCTCTCTCGACCAAGAAATTTCAACTTTGAGCATTTAAGCTCCACTCCTGCAGCTTTCACGTGGACCTCTCGATAATTTGAAAGCACGCTGCCGTGCAGCGACAAGGAAACACGCATAACCGGCTCCACAGTGATTCACGTGAACGATTCCTACGTTTGCGAGTTGAAAGCGCGGCGGACGTGTTGTCGCGTGTTGACTCTTGAAACGGCTTGTCACAGTGTAAGGCATAAGCCCTGCATTCACAATCAATTGTGGTAAAGAACATTTTTTGACAACTGATGTATCGTATAAATACTGCAAGCCTATGCTTGGCCTAAGCGGGAGTGAATGCCTCATTTACTAATATCTGTATAAAACGAAAAAAGGAACAACTTGCCACTTTGCCCGCGTCGAGAAAGACCAGAAAGACAGATATTTTAGCAGGTAAATAAACGTCCCAGTTCTCCAATAAAGTGTTGCGACGAAAACACATGGCGGTAACAATCCCAGGCTTCTACTTAGTGCTCTGGTTAAAAAGCTCGAAGTTCAAACTGTAATCTTGTGGAAAACTGTAGCAAGTTATAGCTCAAGAGGGTTACGAGTCTTTGTCAGTGGATGAGGTTTATGTATGTGGTACGCAAACTAGTTCAGGTATCGCTTGCAAGATGCTGCCGGAAAAAAATGCAAACAAGTATATTTACTGCTAGTCACCAGTATTTTAACGTTGTTTATACGCATTAATTGTTGTATGGGAGTTTTCACTTCTATATTTCGCTGTTGTAAACCTGAAAGCTATCCTATTCGCTTTTGCGAACTGCATTATGGCTGTTTAGTGTACGGTACCTAAACTGGCGAAGCGATTTAGACCAAATTTCGTGCTCAGGTATCCCAAGCTAATTTGATTATAAGTATCCGAGCAGTTTTTTTTTATTTGTTCGTTAAAGCCATGATCTCCGCAACACGTCTTTACAAATATTATGTGTTTACTAATCTCACTTATTATCCAGAGTAATACCGAACCAAGGTATCGTTTTTTCCAAACTAATAGAACAACCATGCCGTCTAGACGAAAGTTAAACATGCAATTTTTATTATTTTTTTGTGTGTTTACAAGAGTACAAATTTTTCCGTGTTAGACTCCATTCCCCGTTGCGGACATCCCTCATCAATGATAAAAAAATGCGTTTTGGCAGATTGTGTTCATGTTGAGGCTGGCTTAGTTTAACTCAAAGGAATCATCCGTGCATGACGTAACAGATATGTTCTTGGGCACAACTTTAACAAAATCATCCACAATAATCAAAATCAATAAGTGTCAGTTCATTTCCTTGCAGAACTCCTCAGTGAACACTAAATAACCAGAAGGGATGTTATTTCCAGCTTACTCGCATCCGTTTTTCAGGTAGGATTGAACCCAAACAATCATGCGAAAAGGAACAATACTAATTTGTTCGAACCTGTGCCATGTGGTATTCATTAAAGCATTCTCGATGTAAAGAAAGCATGTCCGTTCGCACCGCCGGACCCCGCCGGAGTGCAGGAACATAGCTCTAAAGGACTGTTTGCAGGCCCAGTATTTGATGATATTATTCTTGCTTGTGTTAATCTTCGATGCATTAAAAACTATGTTGCACCGTATGTTAAGGGTTCAGTTTCACCAGTTCTCTTTTTCACGAGGGTGCATCCTAGTGTCCTGAGTTAGCGAAATTTTTCCACTGTGCCACTGTGCGGTGCATTTCGTAAGTTATAACTATTGCCGACTTTATTTTTGTTATGCTCTTATAACTTGCAGATTTCTTTTCAGATTGATAATTTTTACTGACATTCAGTTTGATGCTTGTGTACTTCTGACCGGTTGAAAATGTTGCTGGACAGCGTCATGAAGGCATAGCTTGAGTATAACGTCCCTTCACAGGATTCGCAACCGTAAGACCAGCCTAGCGTATAAACCGTGGGCACGAAATCAGTCGATGGGTTAACCTGCGGCAAGAACAGCGCGTCCGTGAATGGTAGAGCCATGGCTATGCCAATTCAACTTCCGAAACACCGAGTGAAGTTTCGCGCCTTTTGTAGGCTACATTAGTGTGGGTTTATGGGATGTAAGGTCCCACAGCCACTCAGCCCACGGACGGCATCGAGCTGTCAGAAACAGTGGCCGCTCTTGCAAACATATCGATGTACACTTTAGTCAAAAATCTGAGGGCAAGAGGTCTTTATTTGAGTCGCATTAGGTTGCCATCACGGCACCATTAAAGACCAGACGACCTTGGAAGGCTGGGATATGGTTTCATCCCATGGTACCGAAGCTTTCTGCTTGACATGTCTTTGAATGCTCTGCTACAGGACAAATTAAAGGGGCGCTCATTCCAGTAAAAGTGAGCGCTGTGCCCTAAAGACTTTTGACAGGTGGTATACCTTCAGTGTGCTTGCAATAAACGAACGTACCACAGGCATGTAAGGACGTCAGTTCAGTTATAAGCAGAATTTTTAAATAACAGTGCACGAGAAAAATATGAGTTAGTAACATGCCGTTTGTCTCACCCCTCTGCTTTGTACTGATTACTGTATTAAGGGAATACCGGCATACAATTTCACGCGCAAACAAACGGCATGATTTGCTTCGCTGGCTTAAGGAGATACCTTGTAGTAAGTTTCAGTTGCAGGCATTGCGTAGAACATGTTTTCAAATGACTTAGAATGTCGTCTGAGCTTGGGCTCGGAAATTCCACCCGAGTCGAGTGATGTTGTTGTGCACTTGAACCAATCATTATGACGACACTGACGTCACCAGAATATGGTAGACCAGGTTGTCAGGTTGACAATGATATCAACGCGCACTCCAGAGCTGCTGCCAACGGAGACCAAACATGACAGAACAAAAATCGTTTTTAATTATTCCCGGTGTGCATTCTTGCCTTGAGTTCATTTTCGTGATTTTGTAAAAGGACCATAGCTCTCTTAAGGCAAAAGAAACATTGAAATCTTTTTGTCTGAACCTTTCAAAGCTTTGGCTTAACGTACGGTAAGCAAATAATAATAATAATAATAGTAAACAAACTGCATAAAGCACTTTCACCCGATTTTCCGGCTTTGTCATGCCATTGCACTTTTTGTTAGGTTTTATTATACTTCGATATTCATTGATTTTGCCATAACAGCACTGCTCCACTACTAAACACCGTGAAAGTACACAGCGCAGAAAAGAGGTTTCTGCACAGGTGAAAGGCATATCGTGCCTAGCAGACAGGTCGCATAAAATGTGCTGTATCTTCCAAGAGTATTGTGCACGTGTTTTAAAGCGGTAAAATTAAGGACTTTGTTATGCAGGTAACACGGCGTCGTTGATGTTAGCCGTGAGCCTAAAGCTCTCGCGTCGCTGGGCCGTCGACAATGCATCGGTGAATGCAACGAAGTGCGAGAGAGCCGCTACTCGTCACTGGTCGTGCCGAGTGCGTAGGGCGCGTGGCATAGACCCACCCTACGAGCGCGCGCAGTGACCTTGCCTAAAACAATCAGCTTTGGGGCGAAAGCTACATTTGCCATGAACTTGCGATTTCTCTGTGGCGGTGCTGGGAGGAGGCACAAAGAGAGAACTTGAGTCGTTGCTTAGCAACCGCCGTAGGTGGGCGGACGCCGCGCGCTCGCCGCGCCATCTGGCTGACGTCTCATCGCGCGCCTCGCCGCGGAGCCGCCCTTACGCGTCCTTAGTACGCTTACTCGCCCTTACACGCTTAACTGCTAACCAACGCATTCGATGGCGGCATCTATGGGAGCCATTGAAACCCCGGCACTCTCAATGAATAGTAAAAAAAAAAAGCCTGCGTTGAGGCTGGGAAGCGAACTAGGACCATGGGCGTTTTAGGCGGAGAAGCTACCACTCCGCCATGACGGCTCAAAGTTTAGTCGTGAATAAAGCCGCATCTTGTGAATGCACGGGCTTCAGATATTAACTGTTCCAATCCAGAAGTCGCCGCGCTTTCGCTACGTATGTCTTGGCCTAACAGAACTAGGCCAACAGAAATTATTTCTGCTGGCAGCATCACAGTTGGGTGTGGCCTATTTTCGAATCGCACTCTTCTGCGTAATATAATTGCATGGTTTGGTTTTTGAGGAAACGAAATGACGCAGTAGCTGTCTCACATACTTCGGTGCACACCCGAACCGCGGCGTAAGGGAAGGAATGAAGGAAGGAGTGAAAGAAGAAAGTAATAAAGAGGTGTCGTAGTTGAGTTTTCCGGAAATATTTTGACCACCTGGGTATATTTAACATGAACTGACACCGCACCGCACACGGGCGCCTTTTCCGTTTCGGGGCCGCCGCGTCGGGTTCGAATTCGGGTACTCCGGCTCAGTAACCGAGTGCCTTAACCACTCGGCCATCGCGGCGGATAATAATTCCATGCTGTCGATCTGCGTTTTACTCGCGTTCTTATATACTATTTACGTGATGCCCGCAACATTTGCAAAAGATATCGCGTCATACACTTAAGGCGGAATTTTAGTGGGCCGCAAATTTTTTATTGTCATCATTGTACGCTTCACGACTATTCCGAAATATTGAGCTTTAACTGTAAGCAGTTTGCAGAAACCCTATGTTCCACAAATTCTCGGCAGATAATTCTATTCCCTGTAAATACACCAGAATAACTGGGAGCTTCCACAAAACCGCAATAAGTGGACATTTAAGTGGACAGACCTTCTGTACAGAAAGCTACACTATATTCGAGGACAGCTTTCTGCGGCTATGCTAGGGAAGCTACAGGCGTGCGCCGCCAGCTAAATCGCCCGTCTCTCCCTCGTGAGAGAGTAATAAGAGCGCGCTTGTGAAATCTGTGTGCCTCGCACTCGTAGCTTCCACTGCACAGCCACAAATATGCTGTCCGTGAGTATAGGCTAGTCAGCAGCACATTTTAGACGGTCCGCGCAAGTCACTTCGGCGCATGCGCCATAACCACGGCAACCAGCTACGCCGAGTCGCAGGTGTTTACCGTCGCCTCGCCGGTCTCCACGCAGTGCCGCCCATGACGTCATCACTAGGTGTGCGTCTCACTGCGCATGCGCTATGCTCTTAGCTGTTGCGCCGCGGCGGAGAATATAAGCCACGGAGCGGCCGCTCGCCTTGGGACAATGCGCGATGGAAGAAGACGCAGCTGGTGGAAGGTGAAGACGCTTGGCGAGACGTTCTCCACGCGCCGTGGGCGTCTCCGACACGCGCTTCATTCTTACGTAGGCGGGTACCCTCGAGCCAGGCAATGGCTTCGGGGTTCATAGAAGCAGCTTCCCAAAGGCTCTCAAGAATATGATGGTGATGATGATGTGCTCAGGCTGAATGGCCCATACCCACGGAGGGAGATTGGCTAGTGTGCATGCGGCTTGCTATACACTTGGGTGACAGCGTATTTTATTTATTTATTTGCATACCTACAGTGCCCTTGCGGGCATTAGTGTAGGGGGGAAAAGAAAAAAACAACAATATGAGTGCACAGATGATATACAAGACAAATTCAGCTGCAATTTGGAAGGCAGGAAACAAGCAGTGAGAAAATAAAACGACACGTATACACGTAGTTGTCTTGATATTTGCGTCACATGATCACACTGTATCGTGGTAAGTGGAAAAACAGGCATGGGAAGTCAAAAGCAATGCTAAAGCCCATTAAAAAAGAACATCTTTCACGATCCTGGATAAGAGACGAAGGGGTCCCCGGAAACAATTTCTCCAGGCAAACCATTCCACTCATGTATTGTCTTAGGGAAGAAGCTGTTCTTAAATAAGTTTGCCCGGCAAGCATATTCACGCAGTTTTCGGGCATGGTCCGTCCGTGCAGATACATATGTTGGTTTCTTTTAGATATCTATCTTTGTCGATGCCTGTTCTAGAGTAAAAGATATTATAAAATAGCGACAAGCGCGGGTATTTTCTTCTGGTTTCAAGCCAGCGGCCACCCCAGGTTTTTGGAAAGATCGGGAGATTTTTTCGAAAAGTCACAATTAACCTGACACAAAGCGAGCAGCACGTGCCTGCACGCGTTCAAGTTTTGCAGTGTTGCACTGGGTTGACGGATCCCAAGTACTGCAAGCGTACTCAAGGATGGGACGTACATTTGACAGAAACAATGTTTCCTTTAGCTTCGTTGGTGCCTGATTGAAGTTTTCGTCTGAGGAAATTTAACATTCGACTAGCCTTCAGAGTTATGTTATGTATAGGAGCATTCCATGACAAATTGGCAGATAATACAACCCCCAAATATTTGTATTCGCTTGCAACCGACAGGCAAGTTCCACCCATGACATAATTGGTAAGCATTGGTTGTTTTTTAGTTGTAAACCTTACCAGATTGCATTTGGATAAATTAAGGGACATCTTCCCGGACTGGCACCACAAGAACACGGAGTCCAGGTCGTTCTGGAAGTGTTGAGGAGTCCGCCGCACTGGCAATTTCGCGGTAGATACAGCAATCATCCGCGTACAATCGAACACGGCTGGTGGTACGGTCAGTAAGGTCATTGATATAAATCAAGAAAAGTAGAGGGCCAAAACTGATCCCTGTGGGACACCAGATAATACAGACACACTTGATGAGCACTCACCGTCTTCTTCCATTGCGCCTCCTCCCAAGGCGAGCGGCTGCTCCGCGGCTGATGTCCTCCGCCGCGGCGCAGCCGCGAAGCGCAAAGCGCATGCGCCCTTCCTTTCCCCAAAATCATTGGCGTCGGAAACGTTGTCAGCGCCAACGCCAATGAACACAATGGACGCCGGCAGCTTTCGCTTTGTATATCCTGGATTAGCTGTGCTAATCCACATTCATTTTCTTCCATAAATTCTTGGTTATAACGGCCTTATTTGAAAAAGAAGAAAATTGGTAGTGCATTCAAGAGATCAGTTTCAGAGGCGTGGTATCCACAGCAGCAGAAATAATCTTCTAATGAATATTCGTATAAGGCAACTTGCCCGGATGGAAAAAAAAAGCCTGGTGATTGTTCTAAGTCATAGTCGAAATTCCATATGCTCGTGCTTTCTTCAAGCATAAAAACTGGTTATTTTGTTCCAGAGAAGTATTTCCTGGCGGCTATAGTACTCCAGCTTGAGGTGGCAGGTAACTGATAAGAAGCAGTACAGTCCAATTTTTTTTAAAACGATGCCTGCAAATACCTTGCAAAACCATTCGCTGCGCATTCTAGACGATACGTTTGGAATAAGTAGTGTTTAATTTGGTTTTACTGCTTCGATATTATTTGGTTTTGTACTATTCCCCGAAAAACTAACTCGGCCAACAGAAATTTTTATTGGTATTACTGCAGCGAAATATCCGAGGTAAAAATGTGCAATCATATTTTAGCGACATCGCTAAATGTAAAAAAAGGAAAGTTTGTCACAAATGGCAGGGTACAGAAGAGTCCTAGTCCACCACTTGATAAATGAAATTTTGGGAATTGAATCTTTTTCAGGAACTTTATTGCATATTACTCTTCGGAGTAAGCGCGCAGTTACCAAAAAATTTTAGAGAGATAAACGTTGACGACTTGTGAGGCATTCCATAACATTAACTGAAATCCCCTAACATAGCGAATCAGCGTTTGAAGCTTGAGTTCTACTCTAGAGCTTTGATTATTGCGGAGGCGTGACTTCTTTGTAATGTCTCGTCTTTCATCTGTGTTTTTATTTCAGTTCTTGCTTGGCAACATTGAGTCAAACGAGTATTCGATTATGGATATCGGAAAGAAGCAAAGGGCTGCACCCTACGACCTAATTCAGAGTAACTGTCAAACATATGTCATCAATGTTCTTCACGAGTTCGGGATAGACGTTCCTGGCCATATTAGAACATTCGGCGATCCGGTAAGTGAAATTCTTGCCGGTTCCTGCAACCATTTTGCCTAGCCCGCACTTCACAATGACCGGCTTTTGTTTAACCAAAACTGTATGAGTTCTTCACAGGCCATAATTAAGATCCATACCGCTTTGAAAACGGCAGCGTTCAGGGAGAGCTTAATGCATGCTGCAATGAAAGACCAAGCCTTGATAAAGCTAAGTGATGCTTTTGATGTTATGGCATCAATACGAAGGAATTGCGGTCATTATCGCTAAACGTGAAGATAACGCTGCACAGGCATATATTAGATTTCTGCTTCCTGACGCTTTTAGGGTGCCTATAATGAAGAATAAGAAAAAAAACAATGGGGGCACCTCAAGGGGGGGGGGGGGGCAATTCTTTTACGCAAATGCGCGAGCATTGCTTTCCGCTGAGTGTGTCACTGAGTTTTGTCGCTGAGTTTTGTGCTGCTGCGTAATGTTTCCGAGTTTAATGTTGCGGCTTTTAAGGCCTTGACAACGCAAGACGAAAAATGTGGCATATTACAATCTCAAAGTTGGGCTTTATTTGCGGAATTCTCATTACAGCAGTGTTTCACCCAAACTGGGTTGAGTGTTTTCTCTCCATGACACCCCTTTTCGGCACGATGTCAACACTCTGTCGAGCGATGACAGTACATTTCCGAGCGGCACCATGGTATTCACGCGACATTTCTTCATCGGGTTCGTAGGCGAATTCCACGTCCCACTCCAGGGGGATGTCGTAGTCGTCTTACGGGTGCCTAAAGCGCCTTGCCTCGCGGTCGTCCATGGGCTCTGGCAACGACGCCTGCGGATCCAGGTTGATTGACAGCAGCATCGCTTTTCGATCGGAGTAGTATGTGAATGCGTACTTTACTTTGTGCACTGTGGGTCGACTCTTCTCGAAAGCCATGTCGATCCCGGTGCCTCGCGAAGTGGTTATTACATCGATTGGAGAGGCGAGTCTTAAACTGATATCGGCACGCAGCGTGCCGATGAGCGCCGGCGTTGAACGTGTTTCTTGATTGAAGTCTCCTTTCTCAATTTACCCGTGCCTTGTGATGGCCACGGGAAATCAGGCGGAACCGTGGAACCTCGCCAGTGCATGCGGCAGAGGGAGTGGGATGGGGCCTTTAGTGCAGGCCAGCCGGTCCCATTTCGAGCTTGGTCTGCGTTTTTGTAGGAGTGAGAGGGCATTGTATAGCTTCCCCAGAGTTGCCTAGACAGTTGGCAGCCGTGCGGTGCGGACTCTTGCTTCGGTACTCGTCGGATGATGTGTGGCGGCCGGGACCGGACGGACGGACGCCTTTGAGAACGACGCGACTACGACAAATAGATGAGTACTTTCAGTTTAATATTTTGAGAGTTCAGATTTAGGCAAGTTCTAGATCTACGACAAGTTAGGTGAAGTGCTCGCGAAAGGGCAGGTCGAGTGGCCTAACTGCCGGGTCTTTTCCGGCCTGGCAGCTATAGGTCTGCAGTGCTCACTTGTGAGTATAGCTAGTTTAGACAGGTGGTTAGTGTTTCTCTTCTAGGTGACCGGCTTTTGCTGTGCAGGCAGAATTTCATTAGAGCACGTTGTGCTTGCAGGTGTTTCTTTTTTTAGGCTGTAGATTTTCGAGCAATTTTAGGTAGCAGTAATCGAGTGCTGGCAAGATGGTGAAGCACCTGAAGGTTGAATGCAAGGAGTGTGAGGCGTCGGTGAATTTGAAGATAAACGCGGTTCGAATCTGTAGAGGAGGCCGAAGGCGCGCATTTTATGCGCAAACGGTGCGTACTAAGTGCACGCCTGGGCAGGGCTGACAAAGCGAACAGCAGCCTGGCGTTACGCATGGATGTTCTAGAAAGAGAGCTACAGGTGGAGAGGGCAGAGAAACGCGTAAACTGCAAGAGGAGCTTAATGAATTGTTGGAGGCAAAAATGGCTGACACCGCCAAGCGAAGCCACATTGGCGGACATTCCAGCCCCAGCCACGTGGATGGGGCCGGCACTGGCATGGACAGGAGATAAGGACAGTAGGTCAGGAAGGTTCAGACAGGAACAGCTACGCACCCGGGGCAGCTAGGAAGCCTGGAGGCGAATGGAGAGGAGGGTAACAAGCCAACCCCAAGGAATGAGGTCCCACTCATTGACAGGAGGCAGCATAATCGGGAAGTTAAGAGGGAGGACGAGAATGCCCTAGTGTCCTATCGGTGGTGACTCAATAATGAGGAGGTGCAAAAGAACTGTAATGGAGCATGTAAAGGGTGACAAGGGGGTAGCATAGTCGGCGCATTCCCAGGCAGGACAATGGACGCAGAACTGAGACAGACAAAAGGCGAACTATTCTGAGAATGTTGCGGAGCGCAATTTGGTAGTGGCCGCGGCGGGGCTAAAATGATGCCCTGAATGGTGAAGGCGCAAAAGTAGTGGAAAAAATTAGCGGAGGGAGTGGACGATTTAAGGGCGATAGCACAGCATTTCCAGATCGTGGTGTGCACAGTGCCGGAGGTGCAAGGACGGAACGAAAGAGTTGCCAAAGACGTTGTGGCTGTTAATCGAGAGATAAGGAAGTTAAGCCAGGCGAAAGGCTTTGAAGCAGCAGACATAAACATGGAAGTGCATAGAGCAGGCTTTGGCAGAGGCTTTACATGAGATGGCATTCATTTTAATGGAAGGCTAGAAGCCGAAATCGGCTGAAGCCTGGCAGGTCGGGCAGTAGCTTTTTTTTAGGGGGTCCACTGCGGCTCAGGGCTTAGGGGTACGTAGAATCAAAGTAGAAAATGTAACAATGGCGGCTGACCCCAACAAAATGGCCACCAGGAGGTTCAGGAAGAAAACTAGAAAAAAGAAATTTAACACCAGGATCAGGTACATAAACATGCAAGGCGGTAGAAAGTGAGAAAAGTGGTTAGAAATAGAGCACCAGTTAAAGGACGACGAAGAAAGGTGTATACACGCTACGCGAGACACATCTCAGAGATCTAGAAGACCCACCTATTATTGATGGCTACGGCTGAGAAGACAGCAAAAGAACAACAACGGAGAGCAAGGGAGGAGGAATGGGTATGCTGTTAAATCAAGGAACAAACTATAGGAAAGAATAAATTCGACTTGTCAAAGAACATGTCTGGGTATCAGGTACATTTGCCGGTAAAAGGACACGGCTAGGAGGGGATTATTTAGGGACATGGGAGAAATGCACAGAAGAGAACACGGATCTAGTTAAGTGTCTCAATGACGATATAAAGCAGTTTGGAGAAGGCGCCTATATTATTCTGCCGGTGACATGAATGGCCACATCGAGGATCTGGATGGATACACAGATTGTAACGGGAAGTTGATGCTAAACTTCTGTGAGCGAAACAACCTATTTATATTAAATAGAGAAACTAAGTTTGAGGGACAAATGACGTGGGAATCCCGTAACAGGCAAACGACCATTGACTACTGCTTAATCTCGTCAGGGGATGTATAGCAAGCTCGCAATAATGGAAACAGAGGAAGAGGGGAAGTACAGCCTCGGAAGTGATCATAGGCGTATTAGTCTACAGTTGGGAGCCCTGCTCAAAAGAAAAATGGAGTCAAAAAGAGTTCGCAAAAATAAATGACGAACATAGCGCAAATAGCGGCCAGTATACAGGGAGCAATAGAGAAACATTACATTGAAAAGCGGGATTATAATCAGAAGCACCATATAATTAGTAGTGCTCAGTATGAGTTTCAGAAGAATAAGTCTGCAGAACAGGCACTCATCAAATCAAGGATAAATAATTGAAAATATTGAAGACAAGTTCCTGACGCTTGGTCTGTTTCTAAATTTAAGAAAAGCGTTTGACACCGTATAGCACGATAAACTGCTCAATAAATTGCAAGCATGTGGAGTAAGGGGAGTTCATTTGGGATTAATTAGAACATATCTTTTGAGCCGATCTCAATGCGTATCTGTAAACCGTATGTTATCTAGCAGAATGACAGTTCTGCATGGCGTTCCCCAGGGATCCATTTTAGGACCACTGCTATTCCTGGTATACATTAAAGATATAACAAGAATACCCGGTTCTCCCGAATTAGTATTGTATGCCGACGATACTAATGTTTTTTCAAGGCCCAGACTAATGAATCCCTAGAGAAAGCAGTCAACACTTACCTTTCTAATCTCTCTACATGGCTGCGAATGAATCGGCTAGTAAAACAAAATTCGTCATTTTTAAGCCAATCAATAAAAAGCACTCATACGCAATGAAGATAAAGTTTCAAAACACCCTCCTCACCCAAGTAATTGAACAAAAATTGCTGGGAATCTTGTTCTCTGAGGATCTTTCATGGACATTCCATACACTTAAGCTCACCAATGATCACTCCCGAGTGGTGGGTAGCATATGTAGAATACAGAATCTATTGCCGATTGGCTAAAAATGAAATTGTATCACTCTTAGTTCTACTCCAAGTTATGTTATGGCATCTTGACATGGGGTACAACGGCATATTCTAACTACAACAGGTTATTGGTCCTACAAAAAAGAATGTTAAGAATGTGCGAAAACTTCCACGGAAACATCAGAAACTTACCCACACAACCGCTTTTCATAAAATATCGTATGTTCCGGGCCAACCAGGTATACTATTTCAAATTACTACTATGAATTCATAAACACAAACTTTATCCTACGTCCTTAGGTAATCCATCTCGCTTTTCAATGCGAAATCCTACACTTAGACTGTCAGCTATAAGAACAAACTACAATTAAGATGTTGAACAGAGCAGATATCAATGTTGATTTCAACAAAGGATGTGCTGTTTTCAAAAAGAATGCAAGATTGTTTCGTTTCTGGCAGTATTTTCTTTGCTTTGTGAAGACATTGTGTGATTTCGTGTGCGTGTAATTTCCTATTAAGAAGCAAATGTTCATTTTGTGCAACATACTCTAATCACTGAAGTGCATTTGCATGTGTTTCTCATAAGATTTCGTTTGTTTACTTTTTCTTCTGATGAGCAAATATTTGTTTGGCTCACAAGTGCAATGCCGCTTGCCGAATTATAGTAATTAAATTCTTGTCCTGAATTTGTATTGGGTGGGGGCCAAGGCCCCGTCAGGCGTTGTTACGCATTTAGCTTCGGCCCCCCCTTAGACTTGTTCTAAGAAACAAATAAAGGAAAAATGCTCATTAGTACAAAATTAAAAGAAGTGAAAGGCGTAAAGCGCTGGAGAGGAAAGAGAAAGCCACGAATTTGATGGAATAAGGGAGTTAGGGGGGCCATCGAACAACGACGGTTGGCATCACGGGAACACAGAGAAGCAAAGAGGACGCAGTTATCTGCAGAGGAAATAGGTCGAAAATGAATATCTTATCGAAAAAAGAAACAGCAAGTGCAGGTCCTCGTTCAGGTTAAAACAAAACAGTCCTCTCATCGCTGGCTGGCTGAAGTCCGCGATGCAACTAAATGGCGGCCAAGACAATTCTGGAACTATATGTATAAGCTGGCTGTGCAAAGCGAATCACAGAAACCATAACAGATTCGTGATCGCAAGGAAAAATGTTTAGAGGAAGCTCGCGCTGTGAACAACATTGCATCAGTTATAGCTGAGTCATTTAGAAATGACGATAGGGTAATCGAGCGAAGTGAGAGAGCAACACAGGATAGCAAAATAGACAAAAGCTTAGAACTGTCCAATCTTAACTAGAAGAAGCGGAAACAAATAATCCAAAATGCACTTCCGCAGGGATAGACAAAATTCCAATTAAGCTAAGTATTGAAAGAAAGATTTTGCGCCTAACACACACCACGCACAGAAAGAAGACGACACCACGGTGCGCCCGTGGTGTCGTCTTCTTTCTGTGTGTGGTGTGTGTTAGGCGCAAAATCTTTCTTTCAGTATGCAACACCAACTAGCCCAGCAGTTAACTCTCCTAAACTAAGTATTGAATTTGACCCGAGAGGTAAGGAAACGCTCATAAATGCTTTGGAGGCAGTCAGAACAAAAAAGCAAATTCCGAACAGTTGGAAACAGTAGAATGAATATGATTTATAAAAGAAAAGGGGATAAGAAGAACATCAAATCCTTCCGACCGATTACGATAACATCAGATAAATACAGGCTGGCGATGCAGGCGGTGAAATTAAAACAGCAGTCATTGGTAGAAAGTAATAGATTACTAGGAGAACTTCCGAACGGATTAAGAAGTGGTAGGAGCTTAGATGATAGCCTATTCGTGCTCACCCTGTGCATAAAAATAGCTCAGGCGGAAAACAGACCTCTGTATTTAGCCTTCCTGGACATAAGCGGTGCATAGAACAATGTGAAGAGAGAACTGCTGTGGAACAGATTAAAAGATGAAGGTATCGGTCATGAGGTAATTGATTTTATACAGAAAATATATTGAGAAAATAAAGTTCAAATAGCATGGGAAAGAAGAGTACGACAATTCAATTGTCGAGGTACACAAATGATTAAGGCAAGGTTGTCCTCTATCCCCGCTACTTTTCATGCTTTATAGGACAAGTATAGAAAGAAGGCTTCAAGGAAGCAATCTTGGTTATAATCTGTCGTAGAGAATAGGCAGAGGGGTTGTTGAGCAACGATTACCGAGTTTAATGCATTCGGACGATATTGTACTCTGAGCAGATAGCAGGAAGATTTGAAAAATCTGAAAAAATTCCTGTGGAGACGAAGGAGACAGTCTAGCTTTTAGTTCAAGCGCAGCTAAGCCAAGTGTGATGATTTTCAACGATAAAACTTATCTGGAGCTTACAATACAATGCCATGAAATATCCCGAGTGGCCGAATACAAATATCTCAGGGTATGGGTAAACAAGGGGCATATATACACTGAAAAGCACGAACGTTCTCTCATAGCAAAAGGGCGAGGAGGTGCCGGGATAATGAAACATAGGGCATTGTGGGGGTACAACAGGTATGAAGTACTGAGAGGTATTTGGAAACGAATAATGGTACCGGGGTTTACTTTCGGGAATGCGGTTCTGTGCTTAAGGGCAGAAGTTATGTCGAGATTAGAAGTAAATCAGAGAGCTGTTCGAAGATTAGCACTATAGGTGCCCACGGGAAAAACACAAACGAGGGAGAACAGGGGGATATGGGCTGGGCATCGCTCGAAGCACGGTAAGCCCAGAGTAAAATATTGTATGAAGAACACCTGAGGAAATTGGACGATAACAGGTTGGCAGCAAAGGTTTTTAAATACTTATACAGAAAGAGCGTAGACTCACAGTGGCGGAAACGAACTAGAAGGTCAAGCCAGTAAGTATGCCAGAAACGAGGACGGAGAAGAAAAGAGCATTAACATTAAAACATTAAAGGAGCATTACAGTTAACAAGTGACCGTCGGCAGTATCCCGAGTGTCCGATTTTAGTCGGAGGATACTTTAACGCCCCTCACCAGGATTGGGGGTACCCCACTTCGAGCCCTGGTGGCAGGCGTGTCCGGGACGCCTTCACGGATGCCCAATTTGTGCTGCTCGACCATCCTGGGACAGCAACACGGCCAGTGCGTCAAACTCGCAGTGCCTCCTGTGCTCCAGATTTGACGTGGTGGTCGAGTCGGGGTGCTCCCTCCTGGCACATGGAGCCAGACTGCTGGGGAAGTGATCATCACCCTATCATCATCGGCCTTCACACCTCGCATTTACGACCTTTACGCTACAAATATTCTGTGATCAACTGGGACAGTTTTCGCTCCTGTATGCACAATCTCTCCTCAGACTCTTCGCCAATCCTTGTTGAGCGCATACAAAAAGCGCTCAACAGTGCTACAACTACCACCTGGACTGATGTTGGTCGACCGGCACCAGACCTCGTCCTTCTTAACTTGTGGGTGGCACGCCGTCAAGCCGAGCTGGCTGCTACGCGAGACCCTTCTTCGTCGCAGGCACGTACGCGATTGCACTAACTTACAGCTAAGGCATGCAAATATGAACGCGACCTCTCTCGACGGCCGTGGCAAGCGTGGTGCGAACAATTTTCTCCAAAAGTAATAATTAATAATTGGTATATAGGGGGAAAGGAAATGGCACAGTATCTGTCTCATATATCGTTGGACACCTGAACCACGCCGTAAGGGAAGAAATAAAGGAGGGAGTGAAAGAAGAAAGGGATAAAGAGATGCCGTAGTGGAGGGCTCCTGAATAATTTCGACCACCTGGGGATCTTTAACGTGCACTGACATCGCACAGCACACGGGCGCCTTAGCGTTTTTCCTCCACAAAAACGCAGCCGCCGCTCTCCAAAATCATCGAATGCCTCCCTCTGGCGAACATTCCGTACAATGGAAAGCTGTCGCCGTTCGACTGACGGAGCAGCAACCGCATGCTTCGCGGCTAAGTTGTCGCCAGATTATTTCGCCAAAGAAGCGCGAAAATTTTTCCCAAAATACTATGCTGTGCCTTCTTCAGCCGCTAGTTTAAATATGGCAGGCACCCCAGCGCATGCATATCAAATGCTGTCCGGTGTCGACGTAGATGCAATTGAGTGTCCATTCTCTATGCCTGAGTTGCTGGCTGCAATAGATGATGCGAAACGGAAAACAGCACCCGGCCTGGACAACATTCAGTACGAGGTGTACAAGAACCTGAGTAGCGCTACACTCCCTCAACTACTAGACGCCATAAACAACGTATGGTTGGATGGCGTAGTGCCCGAGAGCTGGAAATCCGCTGTCGTGATTCCTATCCCGAAACCAGGAAAGCCTCCGACGGACCTTGCCAACATGTGACCTATGTCCTTGACTCCTACGCGTTGCATGCTGGCGGAGAAAATGCTAGCCACACGATTGTCATGGTGGCTAGAGCAGCACGGTTTTTGTCACCAGCACAAATCGGCTTTCGTCCATATATTGGTACAGAAGACGGGTTGGCTGTCTTGGCACCGGCAGTTTTGTCATCTACCCGCAGCCGATATGTGCGTACTGTTTTAGCAATGGACGTTGAAAAGACATATGACAACATGAGTCAGGCAGCCATTACGAACTCCATTAACATGCTTCATCTCCCTCTGAGAGTGCGTAGTTTTGTCGCAACATTTTTGGAAGGCAGGAAATTTTCAATACGCCTTAGCGGCGAAGCGGTCAGATCATTTGTTCCTCTCTGCGGCGTGCCCATGGATCAGTATTGTCGCCGACGTTATTTAATATTGCTTTCATCCCGCTGGCTTGGCGGTTACTTGGCATCCGTGACATAAAATTTCTTCAGTACGCTGACGACATCACGGTGTGCAGTACTCACCAAGATCTCCGTACTCAGGAGGCTGCCCTTCAATCTGCCTTGGATGTTACCTGTAATTACGCATCATCCATCGGACTTCAGCTATCCGTGCATAAAACAACATACGCGTCAGTCGCCAACTGCTGGGGACGCCGTAAACTTGCTGCAAGTCCAATACGTCTTCGTCTATCAGGAACCCCACTACAGGAAAGTCCGAGTGTAAAAACCCTTGGCTTAATGATTCATCAATCAGGATCAGCGACTGCATGACTTTCTCAGGCAAAAAGGCAAGCTATTCAGACTTTGGGTTTGATTAGAAGAATTGCTCCTAAAACTGGTGGCGCAGGCTATTTCGTTGAACGGAAATTGGCGAGGGCAGTTCTGCAGCCACGTATTGTTTATCAAGCCCAGTTTCAACATCTTACAAGAGCCCAATGGGATCGCCTTGAAGCCGTGAACCGAGAGGCTATGAGGACCCTTACTTGCCTTCCACGCATCACACCGGTCATAGCCTTACAAGAGAATGCGCAGCTCAATACCATTGATGAGCTGTTGCAGCAGCGCCGTGAAGCGCGCAGTCTTAAAGCCAGTCTATCGCACTCCACGCGCGTACTGAGGAATTATGCAACGTCACACTCCATTATTCAGCCGCCAACGCCAGTTATTCCCCCATGGAAGTTAGTACAGCTCATCGACAACAAGCAAACAGATAATCGCTGGCCAACATCTGCTAATTCGGCATCGTTGCTTCGCCAGAAATTTGAGGAACAAGATGCTTGCCTGCCTGATGGATCCATTGTTGTCTACGTAGACGCAAACATACAAGACTGCAAAGCAACAACAGCTATATACTGTCCGTGCAGACCTGCCCTGAATCAAACCTCTTAGTTTTAGCTTACAGAACCACCTTCGTCCTTTTGTGCTGAGCTCGTTGCAGTTCAAGAAGCACTCTGCTCCGTGGCCGACATAACTATGCTCCCTGCGGAACGCGTTGTCATCCACACTGACGCCCTTCAAGTTGTCCGGTTGCTACGACGTGTTAGCCGCTGTCCAACGATATGTCAGAACATCCACCGGCTCGCGGCCCGCATCCCGCAGCCAGTATTTTTTGAGTGGGTCCCACGGGATCTGCTGACTTATCAAATCCGGGCAGATTTCGCGACCCGCCTTGCGAATAAAAACTCATCACCGCCTCGGCTCCTTCATGTGAACAATTTTACCATCCTTTCATCAAGAAAGGAACTCTTCCGGTGCCGCACATGTACTCTGATCCCTCCGTGTGCGGTAACTATCCCCCGCGGTCTTACCCGTGCAGAGGAGGTTGCTCTTAGGAGGATCCGGATAGGGGTTTCCCTCACGCCAGCCGTCGCTCGGAAGTGGCCTCAGTATACCAAGATTTGTTTCCTCGGCCAGGGTGTCCGATATGTAAACATGAGGACATTGAAGCCGACATACATCCCTGACTGCGGGACTGCCCAGCTCTCAAGCCTACAAGGACCCGGCACCTGATGGTAGCAGGCCTTTCACCAAGCAGCCCTGCTACATACATTGCCTGGACGCAGGGACCGTACCATCGTTGTCTACTGCACTTCATCAAATCCCCTAACCTTTTTCCATTCATTTAGTCTCTACGACATCATTCATCACACCTTCACCCATCATTGATGCCCTGGGGCAATAAATTTGCCTTAAAAGGAGCATTAAATCAGAGGTAAAAACGCGGAAGGTAAAAATTGGATAAATTGAATGGAACAGAAGCAAAGAGTAGAATTATACGGATATTGGAAAAGGCAGATCAGGAAGGAAGCGTTTTATGATAACTCAAGAGGCAGCGCCCTATTCTTTGAAGCTACGTGAGGGTGTCTTAGAACGCGCAGCTGCAAAAAGAAATTTAACGAAGAAGATGACACATGTGGTGCGTGTGGTAAATCTGTCAAAAGAATAGAACACCTTATAATAAAATGTGATGGTATCCATCCCGATGTCGATGCAGGCAGGCACTTATCCTGAGACCTTAGGGATTAGAGGTAACAATGTTCACGTAAATAAATCTGCTGTAGAAATTAGCAAAAAAGCGATTGAAAGATCGGTGCCTCAAAAGCAGAGAGGTGACATAAGGTTAAACGTGTAGGAAGACGTATTTAAAGAAAATAGCGAATTTTAAAGACTTGCAATACAGATAAGCATGGTGGCAACTGCCATCACCTCGGTTCAAAGGGGACAATCCATCCATCCATCCATCCATCCATCCATCCATCCATCCATCCATCCATCCATCAATCGATCCATCCATCCATCCATCCATCCATCCATAAATCGATCCATCCATCCATCCATCCATCCATCCATCCATCCATCCATCCGTCCGTCCGTCCGTCCGTCCGTCCATCCGTCCGTCCGTCCGTCCGTCCATCCATCCATCCATCCATCCATCCATCCATCCATCCATCCATCCATCCATCCATCCAGCCGTCCGTCCGCCCGTCCACCCGCCCGCCCGCCTGCCCGTCCGTCCGTCCGTCCGTCCGTCCGTCCGTCCGTCCATCCATCCATCCATCCATCCATCCATCCATCCATCCATCCATCCATCCATCCATCCATCCATCTATCCATCCATCCATCCAGCCGTCCGTCCGTCCCTCCATCCGTCCGTCCGTCCGTCCGTCCGTCCATCCATCCATCCATCCATCCATCCATCCATCCATCCATCCATCCATCCATCCATCCATCCATCCATCCATCCATCCAGCCGTCCGTCCGTACGTCCGTCCGTCCGTCCGTCCGTCCGTCCGTCCGTCCGTCCATCCATCCATCCATCCATCCATCCATCCATCCATCCATCCATCCATCCATCCATCCATCCATCCATCCAGCCGTCCGTCCGTACGTCCGCCCGCCCATCCGTCCGTCCGTCCGTCCATCCATCCATCCATCCATCCATCCATCCATCCATCCACCCATCCATCCATCCATCCATCCATCCATCCATCCATCCATCCATCCATCCCTCGCGGATGCCGACTTGCCCTTCATGGAGGGGCAGAGTCGCCTTCTGCAGTCCTAGAAGGAGTTTTTCGCTCTCTTGCCCGGACGGCAGTGACACACTTTAGAACGGTGGTGACGTCATTCGCGCGCCGCGTTTCTACCACGCGTTTCTGCCACGCGTGCCTGCGACGGCGTTGTGTCTACGGCGTGTTGTTCGCTCAACGACCCAAGTAATGCCCCTGCATTAAAGGTACCTTCGTGCGCACTGCTTCCACGCAGACAGAGAAGTGTAACGTGACTCATATAACGCACCCTACTCTTGTGTTATGTACAGTTCATTATCCACAGAATAAAATTGTGTCTCTAACCTAAACGCGGTGTTGTAGTGATACCAGAGGTTGCTTATTTAGGATATGCCAACAATACAGGCTGCAGTAACTGGAGACCGGTTATGAACTATAGTTACGTGTTACTGTGGGATTTCTCGACGTGCCGTAATTGGCTGCGGAGTCTTGTGACCCAGTGTTGCGTCGAAAAGAAATAGCATCGAGCAACTTGCTCCTAGCATTTCGACCCCATTGAACTGACGAAATCCGTTTGCGAGGCTTGGAAGGTCCGCTAGTGCAGGGGTACTTCCGGAAAGCGCGGTAAAGTGGGAGACGTGCTTGGCTTTCACTCTGGAAGACCAGACACCCAAAAATTGTTGCTACAGCATACTCGTGCTACAGGCGGATGTCACTTAACGGCTTTTCTTCGACAGCAAGCATGGGCTAACTTACAGTAATTAAGCGTACAGATTGGGAACTCATTTGTTTCCAACAAATAATCACACCCTTAATTTGTCTTCCTAAAGTTCTTACCAAGAACTGCCATGTAAAGTGATTTGGAGAAGTCAGAAATTACAGGCACTGAATGTTCTTTTTAGTAGCATATGTACGCTGGTCGATTCGGTGCGTAAACTAAGACAAATTGCACAGCTGTGCAAGCAGTGCGAGTGATGCTTCACTTTAAAACTGCAATCACATTATAAAACAAAGTGCCATGAAGTGTTCTAAGGAATAAATACCGCGTAAACTACAGAGGACACGAATGACTAAACGCGGCTTTCTCGTGAAGCCATCTCGTGGCAATCTCGTGAAGAGATTGAGCACTGCGTGGCGGCTGGAGAAGTCTGCGCCGTGAGCTGTTTTTCCTTCGGCCCATGGGAGTGAAATTTAGAGCAGCTGGTTATGTCAAGGTAGAAGTGGAGTGGTAACGCTACTTGCATAGACGGCCATATGTTCAAAACGTGGCGGTATACGGCGCGTTGGCAGCGTTTTCTTCGAAGTGTGAGCAGTACTGCACAATGACGTCAGAACTAAAGAAACAAAAAATCTCGGACATCTTAAACACGTGACTTTTGGCGGTAAAAATAAACCGAACGCCTCGAGGGTTCTTCCGACACACGAGACAAGGGCGAAGAAAGAAGACACCCCGAGTGCCGCCTAAAAACGCTATTTGGCCGCCAATCAGTTCTCGTTGGGTTTTTATCCTTCGTCCTTGCCTGGTGTGTCACGCTGAATTGCAAGGTAATAACGTAGCAAAGGGGCCAGCTATTTGTCTTAATGCTTCATAGGTACATATTTATACGCAGTTATAACTCCTTGTTTGGGAGCTTTTTTGTGTACCCAAGTTCCCGAGGAATGCGTTGTGACAGAATAGTGTTGATGCAGTTTTGCACACATAGAGACAACAAAGCAAATTTTTTATGAGAGTAAGTTTATTCGTTGAAGACACGAAATCAAACTATGAATAGTGGCACAATAAGAAATGACTGAACTATCCCACTAGAAAAGTTGCATGTGCAAAGAATAAGTCGGTTGCTTGCTATGCATAAATGACTTAAGAGTGATGTAAATGGCTCTGCACTTTCCCATTGGAATTATGGTTCCCTTTTAGAACATATGGAGGACAGGAATTTTAATGAATAGAATCAGAACCTATGCACACCAGATGAAATATTGTCACGAAGTGGTGACTGCCATCCGGGGAGCAGAACGACCGGGAAAATGGCGTCTAAACAAAACTCTTTAGGCTCACTTGCGCCCGCAATGGACTGAGTCACTCGGCGGCGGCCACGGTGGAAGATACTAGGTGAGTACACAGCGGTCAAATAAAGTCCCCTAGTTTCCAGAAGTGCCACGAGATGGCTTTTCGCTCAGCGGCCCGGGCCGTAGTGAGAGGCAATGCTTTTCTAAGGGGAATGCACGCTTTGTTAACCCCATTTTCCCGAAACGTGCAGCTGATGAAAAGAAGAGAACACTTTTGCCGCTTTGTTTCTATACTGCTTCGCTGTCAACTGCAGTTTTGTGAAGCAGCGGCTTCGCTCTGGTTTAGTTGAAGGCGAAGAAGGCAATGAGTTCTGGCGGGTTTTTTGAACCTGCTACACGAATAAGTGCCGCACTCAGCTTGCTTAAAGCGCCACGACGATGCTGCTGCCGACTGCGGCGACAGCGCAAGGAACAGTTCAGTGCCATGCGAGCGGCTTTCGTTACTTAAACGACCCGTGCGATATCGGCACGGTTGCTATCGCAACGAGACAGTTCGTTTTCTTTCTTCCGGAGAAGTTTCACCGCTTCATCAACACTAAAGCTGCGATCAGCAGCCCGGTTCGGATGACGCGACTCGTACTTTATCTGGTCGCTTGTGGCCAGTGCGTCGCCCGCACAGTGTCCTCACCTATTATCTTACACCGTTTCGGCGGCGAAGCGACAAGCGGGCTCGGCGGTCGTCGAACAGAATGCCCGCCGCTGTCGGCCGTGCTCAATTTAAAGCTGATAGCGAACTTTCGAGATACAGCGTGCAAAGTTACTAGAACAATCTAGAAGAACGTGGAATCAGCTGTGCCTGGATGTGATCGATCGAGATGAATCTGTTCGCGTCTTGCATCGCAAATAAAGTGATAAAGCGGCGTGCAGGCCGCTTTGAAGAATGAACAAATACTGCAAAGATTCGCGTCAATATACGATCAACGCTCTCGAAATAAGAAGGCGGCGGGAGGGACGGAAAAAAGAAAAAATATGAATAGCGACCTTGCAGTCGACGGAAATGTTCACGCAACCACATGCTCCAGGAGACTAATAGTGAAGGTTTCAATAAAAGAGTCAACTGATTACAGACTGCTGTGTGCTCAAAAGAGAAAGAAAAAGAGCACCTCAGCATCGGCGATTCTGTAGAGGACCATGTGTGACATACAACTCTTTGTTCTCTGACCTACAATAAGAAAGCAATATAAAAGGCCAGTACCCCACAAACATAACATCCAAAACACTTAACCCCGCCAACATAACATCTAGAAAACTCAATGTCTACAAATCCTTTTAAATTGCAATTTTCAGTGCTGAGGAACATTTATGTACCGTGAAAGTTCAAGGCAGAACTCATTCATTGTTTGCAAATGATTTTTAAAGTGTGTAAATGTTATTTATTCTTCAAATCGCTGTCAAGTGCACTTATAACGCAGCGTTTCTTCACTACGAACACAAATAATTTTTCCGTAATATTTTACTCAGTACAGTCAGCACAAAGCGTAGTTTTTCAGGCCCACTGTGGTGACAGGAAATTAAGAGAATTCACTTCACAACGTATGTTTTAGTATGAACTACCAAGCAACCATCTGAAAGTCACACCTGATGCCTGCCACAGAGACACTATAAGATACCTTTCCGGCTGGTATAGGCCCCCAGTGGGAACTACATACCACAGCAACGACATACCAGAGGTTTTCATCTCAGCATCTCTGGAATCGGTATAGAACCGATGCGGGTTCTAAAACGGCAAGCTCAATTGGGTTCAGCCCACATGGTTCCCATAGGGGGCTGATGTAGGTTCTTTAGGGGCAGACAACCCTAAACGCCCCCGTTGTACCCTCAAGGCATATCTTGCACTAATATTTCCGCATTTTACCTTTAAGGAATAAAATCATGCGCTAATTTTTTCACTGTCAACCTAATTTGAGCAACCCACCAAAAATTTCTTCGTAAACATGGGGCAAATGGGCTATGTGGGCTGCCCCCAATGAGCCTGCGTTGCACTTTGTGAGGAAGAGCACCTTATTTTTGGGCGTTGCGCGTACAGCGCATGCGTATGTTCCGAACTGAAATGATGTTGGCTCACTCTCAGCTTCTCCAGTGCATCACTGTTTTTGGGCACAGTCCTTCGTGTGCTTGCTCTGATTATATTGCACAATTTATTTAATTGCGAGAGTTCAAAGCATGCAATTTAAAGTACTCGAGTAAAGATTCCGAGAACTATATTAGAAATTATCTATAATAGTAAGTTATGAGTGGGCATAGTACATATCTGTGAACTGAAAAAATGCATGCATAACACGATGGAGCCAGGTCGGTGGGTAAAGGCTCGCTGTAGTGATGTAGAACCGCCTGCGACAATGAATCAGCTCCCCATTTGGGCATGCCTCGTTTTTTCACACATAGCCTCTGCATTTGCTTTGTATCTACCCAAAAGACCCCGGCAACGGACCATTGGGGGCAGCTTGTGGGCACGCCCACTTACGGGACCCGGCACGGCTGATGTGAGATCCTAGCGGTTCAGTCTGAGCTTTCTCAGTAAGGCTTAGCGAGGTTCTTCCCGCTCAGAGCTCAAATGTATGTTTGACGTGCCCTCAAGTAACCTACAATCAACCAATGTGGAAAGAATACCCCCCCACCCCCTCCAGAGCTCTGTGGGACCTACAGCGGTTTCGTGTGGGCAGCCCCATTTCGGATAGCAGACGTTTTTTCAGCATAGAGCCCAGACTGACGTTCTCTCTGCGTTGGAGTACCCTACAAAGGACCGATGTGGGCAGCATTTGGGCGTCCTCGTTCTCCAGTCCCGCCACGGCCTAAGTGGAACTTACAGCGAGTTCGCGTGGGTAGCTTGTTTGCGCTAGCAAAAAAATTTTCGGCATAACGCCCATAATGACATTGCATCTGCTTTCATGTACCCTATAATGGACCGATGTGGGCAGGAGCTAGGCACGCCTATTTCCCAGCCCCGCCATGGCCTATGTGGAACCAACATCGGATTCGTGTGGGCAGCACCATTTGGGCTAGCAGATGTTTCACGAGCATATAGCACAAATTAACGTTTCATCTGCCCTCAAGTACCCGACAAGGAATCGATGTGGGCTAGATGTAGGAATTCGGCATGAGGTAGCCTTAGCAACACCGATACGGGACCCATGTAAATCAATAGGCACATCTGAATTTGGCCTGGCTCACTTAAACGCCACAGGGAGGCGATGTATGCAGGTGGCCTAGCGATTGTCCAAGCCCAACTTGCCAATATGGGACCCACTAGCCCCCCCTCCCCCTTCTATTGTGTGCTAAATGGGTAGGTTTCTAGCGGTCTAGTGAGGCATTTGCAGTCGATGGACACGAGTTCCACGTATGTCGATCATGCGCAGTACAGTGATGTCGAGCCAACAGTGGCGACAGATTAAACACTAAGAGCGCACGTAACACAGCTCTGTTGAAACTGAAAAATGAGTGGCCAGCGCGGGCGTCCTAGCACAGTTGATGAAAGAAACAACAGGATGCCGAAAGGTCAGCTGCGAAAGCGCAAGAGACAACGTGTGGCACTTTATCGCTACGCCTCCCTTTTGCATGCAGTAGGCTCCCTAATACCGCTTTGCCGGCTGTCAAACGAGATTGCGCGAGCTTTTAGTGGCGACAACCAGACTCCTCCGCGTGTTTTAAATAAAGCACGGGCACGGAAGTGTAAAACAGCTGTATCTTACCGGTACTCACCTGCGGGCAGGAACATTGAGGCTAACGAAAAGGGAAGTTAAGGACAACGCAGCGAGCCATGGAAAGAAAAATGATAGGTGTAAAGTTAAGAGACCGGAAGCGGGCAGAGTGGGCGAGAAATAAACGCGGGTTAATCTTGGGCAGGGCATGTAATGCGAAGGCAAGATAACCGCTCGTCCTTAAGGGTAACGGAGCAGATTCCGAGAGAATGCAAGCGTAGCAGGGGGCGACAGAAGGTTAGGTGGGCGGATGAGATTAAGAAGTTTGCGGGCATACGGTGGGAGCAGCTGGCAAAGGACAGGGTTAATTGGAGAGACATGGGAGAGGTATTTGCCCTGCAGTGAGTGTAATCAGGCTGATGATGATGACGTAAGCGTCCGGATAAAAACCGCTTAGGTGACGGAGGCGGTTAATAGTCCAAGTTCTATTCCTATGGCAGCAGTGGGGGGCTTTGCACGAATTTTTATCCAGGTTTCCTGAGCGAATAATGTATTGCGTGTAGGTCAGTGTGCGTGTCGCTAATGATAATACTATCACTAGCAGTCTACACTTCACATTTGTTGTTTTCGCTTCATTTGGTATCTTATGTTTGTGTTGCTTGTTCATCTCTTTGTTCACTGTATTTCTATGATGTTTCTCCTTTCTTGTGCACGATTAGCAGCCTCATATCAAGGAGAGTGCTCATTCTTGCCTACTATACGAGGAACCCACGACCAGAGATTGGTATCCTCACGAGGGCTAACCCTCATGAGGGCGTGCTCACCCTCACCTCAAGAGCATTTTACTCGTTGAGGTGAGAAGGAAGGAGGATGGGCGCATGAAAATACGTGAGGACGGGGGTGAAGGAAGTCAGAATTCGCTATTCGAGGGCGAGAGTGGTGGGCCAAACCGTACTCCGGGCTAACGCTTTTGCCTGTGCCGCCCGTTATGAATTCCCATTTTAAAGCGCTACTTCTTAGGGTGAAGATCCCGGGCAAGACGTAGTTTCTGCACTTTGGAGCTACACGAGGTGAACACGAAACGCGGGTACAGCACACCTTCTTCGTTGTCGAAAAAAGCGCTCTTCTAACTCAAAATCCTTTTTTTTTTAATTCTGTAAAGTATTTGGTGAAGCACCCGGTATAGTGCGATATCAAAGGGCCACTGGCCGGGTCGTGCGGGTGGTTGCCAGTCCAACGCGAACCATGGTACCGCACTCAACATTTTCATTACCAGCCCCGAGTCTGTACAATGATGAGTCTCTCTGTCCTGTGCTTTTTGCGCTTCTTTCCTACAGAATGTTTCATCAACTTGCCTAACAAAACACCTTGCTGTAGAATAAAGCACGTAGAAATTATACCTAGTAAGGCCGTTGAATTTATTATTTTTATTTTATTTATTACAGAGGCCTGCAGCGCCCGAAGGCATTATTGCAAGGGGGGGGGGGGGGGAAGGAACACAATAACTTCTGCTTGTTTAGCCCAAAGTACACAGGCTAACAGAAATACAATGACACAACTAATATTAGATGTAAAAAAACAAGCACTGAAGGGGGACAACCACGCCCCATAAATACAATGACACTAATGAAATGAAAAGACACGCGCAAAAGAACTGCGCTCCACGTCACACATCAGATACGAATCGGCATAATGGACATTCCCCTGCAGCACTCAGTGACGCCTGCTGGCAGCCTGTTCCACGCATTGATCGGCATTGGAAAAAGCGAAGTTTTGTAAATATCTGTCCTACATTTAATCTCTCGGACATTCCACTGATGATCAAGTGGTCTAGAAAAAAGTGAGGTCGAAGCAGGTACCCGTCATTGTCACTGCTCAGCTTTCGAAAATCGATGCGATGCATGATTTGCAACCTCAAAGGTTTCCTACGGTTAGCTAAAGATCCCCATCCAGGGTTGTTTATTATAGACGTCACACTAGTTGTGAAGCTGTAATTATTGGACTCAGATCTCACAGCATTATTCCGGACGCGCTCGAGCATGTCACATAAGTAAGCAAGCTAGGGGTTCCATACAGGGCAGGCAAACTTAAGAATTGGCCGTATGTAAGTGAAATACACGAGTTCTTTGACAGTAGACTGTGCTTTATATAAATTTCATTTCACAAAATTTAGCATTCTGGTGGATTTTGATGTAATATACTACACTTGCATCGTCCACGTGAGGTTAGCTTTAAAATAAGCGTCGAGATATTTATATTCAAGTATTTTTTCAGGGGAACATTATGTAATACGTACCTTGTTTTTAACATGGAACGCTATCGAGCGAAAGAGATAAATTGGCATTTTCTAGCGTTCACAGACTTTTCCCATTTTGAGCAACAGCACTGGATGGAATCCAAGTTTCCATGAAGTTTTAACGCACCAGAGGAACTTTCCACAACATGGTAAACGACACAGTCGTCAGCATATTGCCGAACATAGCATGTAGGATCCAAAACAATATCATTGATATAAACGAGAAAAAGAAGGGGTGCAAGAACAGACCCCTGCAGTACACCTGAGGAGACATTTACATAATCTGAGTGCGAACCATAATCAAAACATGCTGCATGCTGCCCTGAAGATAGAAATGAAGCCAATCGATCACGGTGGGGTGCAGACCAAGACAAATCTTAACTTATGTAACAGTAGTAATCAAGGTACAGAGTCAAAGGCTAAATTAAAATCTAGAAATGCGCAAATTTATTTGATAGCCATGGTCAAAGGAAGAAAACAGATCATTACTAAACTCAAGCAACTGAGTAGTACAGGAAAAACCTGACCTCAAGCCATGCTGAACTTCTGTAAAATACTCATGAGAGTCAAGGTGTTTTATGACTGCGCTATTTATTATGTGCTCCAGCGTTTTACAGCACACACTGGTTAATGAAATCGGTCGATAATTAACAAAAGAGATTTTTTAACTACTTTTATGCACTGGTACCACATTAGCATTTTTCCAGTCATTTGGCAGAGACGCCTAGTCAAGAGATGCTCGGAACACGATGACTAAGTAATGAGAGATTTCATTCGCGCATGATTTTAAAACAAAGCTAGAAACACCGTAAGGACGACCACCAGAAGACGAATTGATGCCACTAACCGATTTTAACACACCTTGGTGAGTAAAAACCAATTCAGACATGGTTTCAGTGACAGACTCACGTGTTAACAAGTGTTCTCCGATGTACCTTGGCGAGAAAGCAGACTGGAAAAAAAAATCAATAGAACACCGTGCTTTTTCACCATCAGTATTAATAACTTCACCATAGAGGTCTAAATTCGGAATTCCCACTGATTCACGCCCGTTGTGTTGTCACGTCAAAAACGTTCACAACTCCTTGTTGAGTTGAGTTGAGTGGTTGTAAACTACCGGTGGGATTAGCCTTGCAGTTGCTGCCGGCAATTGCTCCACCGTAGCGACACTTAAATAGAAATCACAGAAACACTGTCCGCAAAAACTCGAATAGACACTCCTGAGGTCACCATGTGGAGGCCAAATCCGTGTCCTGCAGGTAAAGTAGAAGAAGGCGAGAAGCATCCCTTCTACTCGACTGGCTCCCGCGCGGGAAAACAATGTCCTGAAGAGAACTGTGAGGAACTCCTGCCTTCTTGAGGGATCCGAATAACACAGCCCATTCCGCGTTGTACAAAGTACAGCACAAGAGGTAATGTTCTATGTCACCACACACACCACACGTATAACACAATGGTGACAACGCTAGGCCAGTCTTATACATCCACGCCGGCGTACGAGCAGAATCCGTGCGAACGCGGTGCAGCAAAGTGGCTTGGTACCTTTTGAGACCCTTGGTCACACATGGCTGATGAGGAGAGCTCCACAAAGAACTGAAGTGGCACAACACCACATCTCTGAACATTTGCTTGACTTCATGAGGGACTCTATGTACTGGAATCCCGGAGAGAGCTGTATGGGCGAGGTTGTCTGCTATCTCGTTGCCTAAGACACCTATGTGCGAGGGCACCCATTGAAAACGTATAGAGAAGCCTTTGCTATGTAGATTCTGCACCAAACGTAGGGATCTAAGACTCAAGGCATCAGTGGGGAACCCGTACTCTAACGTTTGAAGGGCAGATTTTGAGTCCGTAATTATGAGAGTAGGTTGAGGCGTACAACACCGTAGCTTCTTTATAGCTGCCTCAATGGCAACGCTTTCGGCCATTGTGGAGGACACGACTTTAGTAAAACGAACAGACCAATCATACTTCACAGACGGAATATGAAAAGCAGCTGCACTAGATCCTCTGACCTTGTCCACAGAGCCGTCTGTAAAACTTTGAAGAAGACTGGCATATTCGGTCTCAAGATGTTCCAGTACGAGCGAACGCATTGCCGCTAAAGGAGAATTCCGCTTAGCGCGAACGTGGGGAATGGTCAAGGAACAATCGAGGCTCGAAAAGGACCAAGGTGGCTTCAACGTCTTAGGTCGATCTCGAAGGCCGAGACCCAGAGAACGAAGAGTATTTAAAGCCAAGTACGCCCGGGACTCAGATCTCTTTCGAAGACGCTGTAGAAGCGCTCTCCCGGCAACAGTCTCTCTGAGGCGGCCAATTTGCAGCAAAAGTCTTTGTGAAGCGGCTAGCCGAAGAGGTTTCGATTGAGACTCATACAGTACTGCATTGTTTGGAGCAGCCTGCGGAACGCCGAGAGCCCTCCTTAGTCCCATTCTGTGCAAAACCTCAAGGCGTTCCAGCTGCGATACCGAGGGGGAAATTAAAGGGAGCTGGTACATTATGCGACTTGTCACCAGGGCATCGTGAAGCCTGATCATTGAAGCAGGATGGTTTCCCCATTGCTCACTAGCAACTCTACGAGGCACATTGAGACGCGAAGATAGTGAAGCCACAATCGAGTCCACAGCTCGTCGCCACTGTAGACGTGAGTCAATAGTGACGCCCAAAAAACGTATGTGGTTAACCTGACGAAGGCAAGACTGATCAAGGTCTATGCTCAGCCGCGCATAACGTCGTCCCCTACCTGGAAACAGGACGAAGCCAGATTTTTCCACCGAGAGAGTCAACCCAACACCTTGAAGGTAACTTTTAACTGAAAGCACGGCCTGTCGCGCTAATGGAGCTAAGCGTTTGCGTTGATATCCGGTTAACCAAAGACAAATGTCGTCTGCATATATCGACATATGGATATTCCTACAATGTTTTTGCGCTTTTGCGGGAAGACCAGCCATGACAACATTAAAGAGCGTTGGGGACAGGACACTACCCTGAGGTACCCCTCGCGATACCGCCCTTTCGGAGCTCATTGTACTGCCTAACCGCACTCGAAATTTACGATGACTGAGAAATGAGTGAATGAATCGCAGAAGATAGCCCTGTACGCCTATGACCTGCAGACTATTCAGTATTGAGATCTGGACGACGCTATCATAAGCCTTTGATACGTCTAGGAAAACAGCTAGTGTTGAAAGTCCAAAAGCACTCTGATGTTCAATGTGGCTTATCAAGTCCAGGACGCTATCTTGCGCGCTAAAACCTGTGCGGAATCCAGTCATGTCATGTTGGTAGTGCCCTTCTATCCTCAAGCCACCAAGACAAACGCTTACTTGCCATCTTCTCCATGAGCTTAGCCACACACGACGTCAGCGATACAGGACGATACGAGGCCGCGTCTGTCATCTCTTTGCTGGCCTTCAGCAGTGGGACTACACAAGCCACCTTCCATGAAGGGGGAACGTCACCAGACTCCCACACTCGATTGAGATAGGTTAGGAGCATCTTCCGGTGTTCCAGAGGCAGGTTCTGTAACATTTGATTGGTAATGCCGTCAGGACCTGGTGCACAGCGACGCCGCAGGCTGCGGAGCGCTGTCTGTAGTTCTCGAAGTGTGAACGGGGCGTTCATAACAGACGGAGACGTAGCAGGCAGAGCGCAGGGATGAATGCTTGGTCTGGAATTTACAAATGCATCCGCAAATTCCGCTCCCAAGCACACGAGATGTTTCTGCGTGCGCAATGCAAGCGCCTCGAAAGGTTTACTCGGACGAGAGCCACCAGCAAGACTGCCAACGACACGCCAAAATCTCGTTATCGGTGAGAAAACGGTCAAACTAGAGCAAAAGGATGCCCACTGGGACCTACAGAGCTTGTTCGCATGACGTCTAATGGCAGAGTTGAGCCCGTTGAAAGTTGTCTTCAAGGCTCTGTCATCCTTCTTCCGCAACAGTTGTCGCTCCGCCCTTCTGCGCGCTGCGCAGAGGTTCCTGAGTTTTAAATCCGGAGTCGCAAAATGATCAGGTAGCTTGAGCGCCGTGGTAGCAGCCATCTTAGCATAAATCATTTTGTCTGTCACATCACCGGAAACACAGGCTAAGTGCTCCCTGTATTTGTCCCAATTAACAACATGGCAAATTTTAGGACCACGCAGATGGAAGTCGGCAGTAAACACAAATATCGGGTAGTGATCACTTCCCATTCGGTCTGCTCTAGTTGACCACTGCACACGGACGTCAGGTCAATGTAAGGTTAGGTCTATAGATGTGGGTGAAGTTGGAGGCCGAAAGAAAGTGGGACTTCCTTCATTGGCCACGCACAGGTCCAAACTGTCGATGACTTCTACAAGCTGGCGTCCGCGAGGATCTGTGTTCCTGTCACCCCAGGCGGGGTGGTGGGCGTTGAAGTCACCGCAGATGATTCTGAGTGCTGGGCAGCGGTCACAAAGTTGCTGGAGGAACAAAGCCAAATCGACCTTCTTCCGCGGAGACACGTATACTAATGCAATGGACAGAGTTCGGAAGGCGAGCCGAATCCTCACAGCCACTACCTCAATACTGTCGGTGCAAATATCGGTGACGTTCAAAGCCACATGAGGAATCTTCCTTCGTATGTAAAGGGCGGCACTTCCTGCGGGAAAAGACTTTATGCTGCAATTCTTGTGGGCGACGTATCCAGGCTAAGACCTCCCGCTTGGCAAGCCAGCCTCCGAGAGGGCCAGTACTGGAACACAGGTCTCTTTCAAGAACAATTTTAGTTCTGCTAATCGACTTATAATCCCAGAGCAGTTCCATTGCATGGTAAACGGCACTTTTCTAGGGTTTTTAGTTGCAACAGATTGAAGAAAACTAGCCATCAATGAGTTGAAGTTCTCTGCGAAGGCGGTGATCAAGGTCTCAAAGGAAAGCACCAGCTGTATAAAGTTCTTCAAAGTGCCAGGCTGCATCGCTTGGCTATATGAACGCAGGGCATCAAACAAAACGCGTAGAAGGTCGGAGAGATTCCGGCTTTTGAGCTCCTTATTTTGCTGCACGCACTGGCGCACCACTTCGACAAAAGACGGGGACTGGGACCCACTCTTGGCCACGGTAGCTGGTGTCTGCATCTCTTTTAAGGCAAGGGGATGTCCTCTATGTTGTCGCGTCTTGCTGTGATCTGGTCGCTGAGGAACATGGACACTTTTTGCAGAAGCAGATCGAACAGCGAGCTCACCCTCGGAGGCCGTTGCCGACTTGCTCGGATCAGGTCGTGCAGCGACGTCGCTTGCTACCACGTCCCGAGCTTCCGACTCGAGCGCAGGGAACTCTTCACTTCCATGTATAGGCTTTTCAGTAGGTTGTGGTTTGGGGCCACTAATGAAGGACTTGCGACGGCTTAAGGCGCTTACACGGAACGTGCAACCACTGAAACTCGCTGGATGGTCACCTCCACAATTAGCGCAAGCAAAATCTGCCTTGCACTCTTTGTGATCATGGCCACCACCACACCGCTTGCAACGTTGATCTTTGTTGCAAACTCTCGCTACATGTCCAAAGCGTTGGCACCTGAAGCACCGGGGAGGCGTTTCAACGAACTCGTGGACTGCATGTTTGGTGAAACCAAGGTCAATTATTCCAGGGCGCTCGGTGTTGGCAGCAAACGTTAGCACAAAAGAGTTTGTAGGCTTCGCTACCCATTGTTGTTCTCCAGGCTCCACCCGGCGCATTAACCGTCGCACGTGCAGAACTCCTTGCGGTTTCAAGTAGTCAAGAAGGGCACTTTCCGAATACCACACTGGTACTCCCTTTATAACACATGTGTTAGTCATGTAGGAGTGTGGCAACCGGGCTTGAACTCGTATGCCACAGATCTGAGAGCACCGCAGAAGAATGTCTACTTGCTCTTCTGTTGAGATATCTTGATGAAGAGCCCCTTGCGTTGTGAAGCGACTGCGAATCGTAGCAGATCCCAGTAGTACTTTAATATCATCGAACAGCCTGATAGGGTTCCACTCTTTGAAGTCAACACCTTTCTCTTTTGGCTGAACTATCACTGGGATGCCGACTGTCCGGTGCTTCCGATGACTCACCACTTTGAAGCCATCGTTGTCCATTTCCGCCATGTCAGCCACTTCCTCGTCAGAGGCGACGATAGTTGAGTCGTCCCCACTGAGCGATGATGACGCACTGCACTGCTGGACGTCCCTGATGACTGGCAGATCCCCGCCATGTGATGCCATGGCCGCCTCCGCCCCACTGGGCTCCTTCGGATGGCGCGGTCCCTTTAAGGATACCGGCGCCGCAGCTGCCGTACCCTTCCCGTAGGGACAGTACCGCCTTAAAGACGTGGCCGTCTTCCAAGGATGGAAATAACCTAATTAATAACTAGAAAATAAGGCAAAATTACTGAGCTAACAACAGATCGAGCAGCGTCGTCTTCCTCCTCACAACTCCTTGGAATTATTACGCAGTTTTGATGCAAAATCATTCAAAAAGCTATCCTTAAGAGCTTTAATTTCAAGTATCAGTGTACTGCCAGCAGCACGAATCGACTGCAACACTGCAGGGCACCAATGTTTTTGTATGATTCTAGAAGGTGATGTTATTCCTGATAAGCCGTCTGGTCCGCCGCGTGAACCACGGCATGTCGCTGCTGCGCTTTCCAGAAAGACTTTTAGATGGGATATATTGATCAATTAGGCATTCCAGCTTATTCTTGAATACTTCTCAAATGTGACTACAATCTAAGTTCTGGCTAAAAATAAAACAATTAGAAAGGAAGGTCGCAAGTTCGTTCTTCATTGATGTATACTCGACCTTAATAAAAAACAAAACATATCGAGGTCGACCTCTTGGAATTAAATAATGAAAATGCCCAACATTAGCGACAACACAACTGTGGTCGCTTATTTCTGGTATGATCACAGTGTAACGCACGACTGGAGACCGGTTGCAGAGCAGTAAATCTGACACTGAAGATGATTGCTCAGTTTCCCGGCTCAGTGACTTACTGATATAGGCCATTGGTAGTAACTAATTCATAAAAATATTAAGGCAATCAAGAATGGTTCGTAAGAAGAAGTTTGTAGTCTACCTATTGAAATCGGGCATGTTGAAGTCCTCACCAAATAGAAAGTCATTTTTTAAGCTGAGTAAAAATGCAGACAGCGATCTGAAAGCGTCAAGGTTGGTAGCGGAAGGAGGACGGTAGACTGAGCCAAGAGCCGAATTATTTCCGTTGTTAACGCTAAGGTTGCACTATACTGACTCGGAACCAACTAGCGGCGCTGCTATTAATGAAGAGCTGAAACACTGGTCAGTAAGTAGAAGACCCCTCCACCATGCAAGTGTCGATCGCGACGGTACGCGTCCTAACCGGTGGGAAATACTTGAGAGCTGACAACGGACTTATCTAACCACGATTCAGTGGCAGTGTATAACATGACGTTTCGCAGAGAAAACAAGAGTAGCAAATTCATCAGTTTTATTTGTGATACTCCTGCAATTCACGACTAGAGTTATCAATTCAAAATTTGATGATGCCAAGGGCATAGAATGAAAGGTGGGCACCAGCAGCGAAGCGGGCAGTCCCCTCCCTTTTTGTCATTCTCGAAGCTCGACGACTCGGTCATGTTCAAAATCATAAACAAAACACTTTTTGTTGCCAAGGAGCTTATCACATCGCAACTTCGAAGGAAAAGCCAGGTCACGTGCGTATTGTGAAAGCCTGAAGCGTGCCTTTCTGACTGCGGGCGTGAATTCTTCGCGTATGGCAAACTTAGTGCCCTTCCGCTCAGGGCCGCACGATAAGATATTGTCTTTGTCTTTATAACTACAAAATTTAACGACCATCAGTCGGTGCTTGCCTTCAACAAAGCGACCCCTTCGGTGAACTCTTTCGATGCTTTCAGGTGGAACATTTTGGTTGAGATGAGACGAGAAGATTTCGCGCACATTTTTTTCAGATTCAGACCAACTCTCAGTTGCAGAGTCATTTAGACCCAGAATAAGCTATTGTGTCGGGACCAATTGCAAACATCTTCAAAACAGGCCATAAGATGGCCAAGGTATCAGCAGAAGATGATGCGTTTGAATCGCCAGCCGTGAGGAATGCATGTCGTACTGTAATCAAGCGAACCTGGCCAGTAAACATTTTAATGATGTACTTGTAGCGTCCTGCTGCAGTTTAAGCATATGCAGTTCCTGAAGGAACTGCGACTGGCGAAGCTCTAGGCCTTCACAAATTCTAGGCCTTTTACGCCGGAACGAAGTCAGATTTCAGCTCAGTGAGGTTTCACAGAATTGGCTGCAACGCAAAAAATGCTTTTACGAAATTCCGCTCACAAATCAAAGCCAGTTGGCGGCGTTGGTGTGGAGTTTTTATTCACGCTGTGAGTAGTTCAGTTCAGTCATATCTTCTTTCTATATTATATTTTCTGTGGAACTGCGGTATAGGAAAGCGGTGCCGCAATGTGGTGGGCAAGGGAGACTACTGTAGTCTTACCATGAAAATAAAGCAGCACCTTAACCACCTTGGTCTGAATCATCGCTCGCTCCGCCTTGCATTGTACGATGTGTAAAAAAGAAAACGGTGTACTGCTCTCCAAATAACATCAACATCTCTTGGTGTATTATCTGTCCCTAGTAAGACCTGTGACCGCGTAATAGCGCCCCTGATTTTATGAACCAAATTTCTAGCAGACATGGTAGGTAATTGACGCTCAGCGTTTGAGTAAGGCGTAGACGTTGCAAGAAAAAAATCACGGACGGTTTCGCTCGGGGTTAACCATGAAATATCGTGCGCTAGCACACGTTAGTCCTGTTTCGCATGGTTTATCTTGGATT
The DNA here is from genome assembly GCA_030143305.2 of Amblyomma americanum. Lineage (NCBI taxonomy): Eukaryota > Metazoa > Arthropoda > Arachnida > Ixodida > Ixodidae > Amblyomma > Amblyomma americanum. The sequence continues at coordinate 50,013 of JARKHS020012662.1, read as the reverse complement.
TCTATGCTGTTGCTTGGCCTGAACATGCTTACTGTGGTTGATATATCATATCATGTAAGTTTGCGTGTTATTGCATCATTTTAGACGTGTACTGCGGTAGAATTGGTCATTCTTTACATTCACTGATACCTGAGAGTCCTGATTCTGGTCCAGCAGCAGCGGTGCATCGGTTAAGCTACGCGCCAGTGCCCTGCGATGGCAGGTACTGCCATCTGTGGGTCTTGTGAGACCTATGTTGTTTTTGATGAATCTCCCGCGACTATTCATTAAATTGAACTGCCACGGTGGATAGTTGGCGCACAATAAGATGGGAAGCTTGTGAGACGTCACAACGTCACGTGAACAAGGTGGCCCACGTGCTAAAAGCAGGCTTCGGACAGACAGACAACCACTTTTCCGCGGATTGGAAGCAATAGAGCACTAAAATGGCAACCATAGGAATCTTTCACTCAAGACTCGGGGAGATAGTGATTACTATTATTGAGCCCAAATTCTACATTTTAGCGAGCCGTTTGATTTTCGTGTGGCCTCGATAATGTTTTATTTCAAGCGACCGCATAAGGGCCTCACTGCAGCGGAAAGCCGGCACCGAACCGGGGGAAGACGCTAAATAAATAAAAAAATTTAAAGCTGGGGGAGCGAGATCCGAAATCACGGCGGCACTAAAAAATCAGTTCCGCTGGCCGCTACTTCAGACCACTATGCCGTGGCCACAGCTTTTCTTTACGTATGACTTCTATAATATTTAAAATATATTCTATTTACAATAACTAAATTGTTTACAAAGCCTTTAGGATACGCCACGAAGCACATCGGAAAAAGACAGCAACGGAGCAGTAGACGCGAGGTATAGGCTGAGCGCATCACCAAGAAGAATTGCCACTACAGTTTTAAGTCGGTCGGTTCATACATTTCCCTAATTTGAACAATCAGTTGGTAGAAATCCTAACATACTGCCTGCACAATCTGCCAATCTCTCGTGCTGTGCATGCAATGTCATCGTCTTCGTCACGCAGCCGCGTTGTTGGCATTCAGGTAGTAACATCCCACCGCTGCCACCAGTTGTTGGGATTCAGGTAGCGTGACTGGGCCGGAGAAGAGACGAGGACGATCCGAGGAAGAAAACTTGGAAAATTTTATACAAAGACTATTTACATAATGTACACGTGGGGTAAATGAGAGTGCTTCTCAGTAAAGAGAGCTTCTTCGCAGTCGGAAGTCGCTGGTATCTCTCAAGGGGGGGGGGGGGGGGGGCTATCCTCTGGTACCAAACCAGCCGCTCCTTACTCTTCGTATTCCCCAGATCCCTAGCTGGGGAGTATAGTTCGAAGAATGATGTCCAATCACACGATGGCACTGATGCTACCACCCACGGCAGGGTGGTCCTGATGTTCTCTCGCAGCTCGGTCGAGGGAAAGGGAACAGGACCCGGTCACGTTGTCGTCCCCGCGGCCTCCAGGCAGGCACGCACGTGTGTCCGGACTGCGCCCATGTGGACCCGGAAGGTGCCTGCGTGACACAGGAATGCAGGCTGTCTCCCAGCAGGGGTTGAAAGATCTTGTACTGATGACCGGAACGCGGAACCTCTGTCGAAGGCGCGGCACTCGGGCAATTGTTCAATCCCAGCGTGACTGAAGAGGGCAACGCTGATCCTGTACTTCGTCGCCTGATGATCGGAACGAATACGTGGGGACGCTATGGTCGTCGCTGCTTCCGGCATTCCTGTTCGAACACGTGGGGACGCTATTATCGTAGCTGCTTCCGGCATTCCTGCAGCCACGTCTCCCCCAAAGGGCTCACCCACCCTGGCGGTGGTCCTCAGGGAATCGTCCCGATGTCCAAGTTCGCCGAACTCAACAGCAAGAAGGAAGCGCGAGCACAACAGTGTTGACGAGAGTTGTTGTAAGTGCCAGTCTCTCACGCTGTATTTTGAAAGCGTGGTCTTCATCATCTTCCATCCGTGCGCGTGGAAGCGTCATCAGACGAGCATGTAGCAAACCGCATGAAATGGCAGAAGATTAGAAGCAGTGAAATTGGAAAGACCCTGTGCAATCGCAATGTCATCGGGTAATTGCAATTGAGCGACCTACAAATTTTCCTCGGTCTGAGTCAATTCTGGGCTCAGAACTTACTGTAATTATCGTGGTAAACGCTACTGAATTGTTTTCTAACTACTTCTGGCGTACATTAGTTTTTGTAAGTACACATACACAACAACGCGCTGACGGATTTTAGCAGTCCTTTTTAGCCCTGTGAGCACAGAAGCAGCAAACGAGGCAGCATGCTAAGGAATCCTTTTTGCTTTGCCATCCAGGTTAATGATTCCAAATCTTCACATTGATGCAGGAGGGACGATCACTTTCTAGTGCTGCTGTACTGCCCACTGTGTGTTCAGCGTTTCCTTTCGTGCGTGATCCCATTATCAAGAGATCTGTTGTCTTGTGGCGGTGTTGAAACAAATCATGGTCCGATTGAAAAACAAATGCTATCGGAATCGCCAGAAGGCCAGAGCAAGATGAATTCAACAATGAGGGGCCTGCAGGCGTCTCAAAACATAACTAAGAATAAAATTTCCGGGTTAACTCAGCGAATTGCAGGCACTTAGATACAGTTGTCGGGCCTAAATGTCTTAGCCACGAAGGTAAAAGACATCGGATCGGCAACATCGGAACTTCAGGAGCAGCTTAGTGCAGTTAGGAACCAGATAGACGATTGAGAAAACAGAGGCAGGGGAAATAACCTGATCATTTACGGAATAAAAGAGCTTAGCAAGGGACTGGCAAAGGAAGCAATTGATGGTTTTTTTTTTCTGGAACAATGTATAACACTGAGTGGTATCGAAAGATGCCCTACGGTGGATAAAAAAGAAATAAATATGGGGCAACCAGTTGTTTTGAAACTCCTCGATATCTGTGAAAAAATTTCAATATTACGATCATGCCATTAACTCAAAAATACCAAAATCAGCTAAAAATTCAAACACCAAAAAAGTTCAAAATCATTAGCTGAGGACTTTTCTAAAGGAGTTAGGGAAACACAGAAACAGCTCTGGAAGAGCTGTGAAGCAGAGGGGAAAGAGGTCGCCAAGCTTTAAAGCTAATCTATGATAAGGTAAGCGTGAATAGCGTACTGCATGGTTGGGATGAAACAAGAGCTTCTCGCTCTAGGCTTAGGAAGAAATCAAACTGACTTCGAACTAAGAGACTTCAGACCCTGAAATTAGTAAAACTTACTTGCAGAAATGTCATAAACAAGACCACTGAGTTGGAGGCCCTTATGCTTTTGCGCGACCCTGAAACAGCGGTTTTGACAGAAATTTGGCTTAACAATAATATGTTTGACACTGAGTTCGTTATCACTGGCTACAGTTCGTACCGACAGGATCGTGATGGTAGAGGTGGAGATTTCAGCATTCGGTTTGTATTATCCCAGCGAATTTTACCGATGCCTGACGTACCCAATGTAAAGTGCAATTTTTTGCACAAGGTACTTGGAAACGTTAGATATATTATTGCAGCAATGTAAAGGCCCCCAAACTCTACCATTGCCGTATTATAAGAACTGAAAAAACATTTGTGCACGAATGTTAAACTCGATAATCGTATTATGCTATCAGGATATTTTAAGTTGCCTGAAGTAGACTCGTCAAATTTTTTTGTTAAAAAGCACGACCTCCAAGGTGAAGCTATGTTGGGCATTGCCTTTGGCTTCGACTTATTCCAGATTGTAGAGGAGAATACTATATTAAAGAGCAATTCTCAATCAATTCTCGACTTATTTTTTGTTATCGGATCAATTACTGCCAAAACAAATAGACGGATAGTAGACAGAATATCGGACCACAAAGCTGTATTCCTCACTACTGCAGACGCCGCTTTAGATAATAAACCTGAACAATCATCCTATCGAAACTTTCTCGAGCTTTCCTCAAGATACATTATAAGTATCTCAGAGTCTTGATCACTGATGACTTCACTTGGACTAAGCACATTGACTACATTGCGCAAGTTGTTCTTTCTGAGGAGAGTTTGAGACTTCCTTCTCATTCTGTCCGGCTGCTCGCATATAAAAACATAATTCTGGTGATAATAGACTATGCATGCGTTATCTGGGACACTTTGGTTAAAACTTACATTAATAAGATAGAAATGGTGCCAAGAAAAGGAGCTTGCTTCATTTAAAATAGATTTGGATGTACGTAAGTGACAGAACTTTTGACCAAAGCGAACTTACCTCAGTTAACGCAAAGAAACCATGTGTCACGCTTAAAATTAATCTTTAAATTTTGTAACGGCCACTATAAGATGGATCTCACGAGAATAATTTCTTTTTTATCTGGTTACGCCACTTGGCAAAGACATAGCCGCACAGTAACGCCATTTACTACGCGTAATAACCATTTTAAGTGTTTTTTCCACGAACAGTAATTGAACGGAATCTCTTAACCAATGACCACGTTTCGAAATCACTTATGTCGAAATTACGACTACGATTACGATTACGATTATGTCGAGATTACGAGAAGACGGCACTAAAGCAGCGGACAGACACAGGCGCTCTGTCTGTCCGCTCCTTTAGTCCCGTCGTTTTGCGCGGCATTTTTTCCTGCAAAATCTGCTGTGTATGCTTATTTTCCAAAAATTTCAAGCTACGTTATTTTACTTCGTTCTTGTGTTCACTGCCTGTGCAATTACGTTGTCTTTACTTATCTGTATCCCACCCTGCTAATGGCCCCAGTGGGGATTGCAGTATACGCTAAATACATATAGATAACAATGAAATGTTATAAGTGGAGGGCACATGTGTGCATGCAGCGCGTGCCAGAAGCAAAGCCAGAGCGGTATTTTATGGCCCAATTCGTAACTGTCTCGGTTTTGTGTCACAAATTAGTTCAAACCGCTCTCACACACGTGCCCGCACAAACACAATAGTATAATCATCTAGCCTCTCGTTCAACAGAGCTTTGAGGGCTTGTCTTGTACGCTTATTACTCAGCAATATCGCCAGAAGTTGCAGAGTAGAAAATGTAACTCTAAATTTAAAATGACTGTTATTGAGGGTTAGGGAGGGCCGACGATGTGAGGGTGAGGGCGAGGGAGGGCCAGATAACTGTTCAAAATGAGGGCGAGGGTGAGGGAGGGCCATGGATACAAAAGTGAGAGTGAGAGAGGAAAAGTAAAAATGAGGGCATTTGCCCACCTCTCACGGACAATATGAAAATCTATACCCTGTTATTTTGTCGGGAACTCAAGGTAGGGTAATTTCCAGGAAAAAAACAAATATGCGTCGGCATTTTCTATTCTGTGAAATACGAGAAAGGTTTCTCAAGAAGTACGCAATCTGCTCTTCTGCTTGCAGATTCCGCAACGTGGACAACCCTGAAATACGAGGATAGTGAGGGATCCTGAATAAGTCTGTATCTTGCTTTGAAACCGTAAACGTCTGATGAAGAAGAGGGCAAGCCGGAAAAAAATGAAAACGGTGCCAGAATAAAGTTCTTTTCGCACTGCAAGAAACTAAACAAACCATATAGAGGGGAACGAAAAAGGAAGCACCTACCACAACTTTTTTCACACATATCGTGCCCATATATTGGACGGGCATTAATTGTCTCCTGTTAAAAGAAACTATAGTGAGAAGTTCGAAAAATGACAAAAAAGCAAATGGTAGCAGCCTGCTTAAATAGACAGAACGGGCTTGTTGCCGCGTGGCAGTGTTTAGCCGGAGACAGGAAAGGCAGTAAGGATATTTTTCCGCACATCAGTTTGAAGCGGGCATTGGAAGCATAGCGGAGAAGAAAAAAATATTTAGATGGCACTTGTAAAAGGAAAGTTCGAAGGAGTTTAAGCACGTTTCTCTCTCTCGTTCTTTCTTAGTAGTGGTTACAGAACCCCTCTCTCAGGGCAGTCTGCATTTGCTGCCGGCGGTGCCGCTGTTGCCCATTTGCTTTTAAAATATGGAGGGCCGTGGTGATTGGTGAACTGGAGGGGTTATAAATCGTTCCCATGACATTTAGTTGAGGGAGACATGGACTCCATTGCGCGATTACGATTAATGCCCGGATTACGGCACGAGTGTGACGAGAATTTGGTTGAAAGCTTAAAACTTTTTATGTCCTTCTGCTAGAAAGATGCTAATAAAGTGGGACATACTGTTTCCTGTCAACGTGAGGCAACACAGAGAAAAAAAATGAATCTCAGGATGACACCAAAACTCCGAAAAGCCACTCAGAAGTTTTGTGCATCAGACCGTATTGTCGATCAATTTCGCGAAGAACAGCAAGATCAGGTAACGAATGCAAACAGAAAGTTGATCAGAATATACTGACCACGGCGAGGTGTTCGTTGAGAATTAGTATTCAATGGAATAGGAGGCGACCGTAAGCCGAGTGAGTATGAGTGGAGGCATTGTAAGCTAGGCAAGAAAAACTGTCGCACTAACGCTCAGCTGGTTGCGAAAAACGAAGAAGGCACGTAGAAATTTTTGAAGCACGAAAAGACCGCTACCCAGAGGAAAACAGCAAACACAGCGCGGCCAAAAAAGCGGACGAAAGTCCAGAGCCCGCAGCAAGTTTACGTCGGACATAAACACGCTCATGAAGTGGGTTGACGCTCAAGACGCTAGAATTTATGCCCTTACAGCTAGGTTATTCAAGAGAACCAAACGTTCTGACAATCTGATTGTGAAATTTGTCTTGTTCAGGGAAGAAACCATGGCTTGCTTCCAGCAAATTCTAGACCGACTAGCAAACATTGAAGCCAGGGTTCCCTAAATTTCCATCGACGCCCTTGCCTCACTACAACCGCAGAAACGTTCTCTATAGGACATCATGTCCCCTCGCCAACAAATTAAAATATGGCAAAGGAACTGTCGAGGCTTGGACTCAAAAAGAGGAAACCTGAAGGCATACATTCAAAAATGCATAAATGCACCGGGCGTAATCGCGCCACTAGACGAAGGCGGCACAGTCAAATCAACCGGCTATGCCGCGCACATCCGGCTAGAAATACAAGAGGAGCACGAACCCAAGTCGTTCAGGGCCACGCTTTTGCGGAGAAATCTGACGGCAACAGAACACGCACTCGAAAACTCAAGCGAGATCTACGTGAAGTTAGAACTAAGCCCAAACACAAAGAGAGGGCAACAGTATCTTTATTCGCAATAAATACAACTCACCGAGAAACCGGGGTACAGGGCTGGCGGACCTCATACGAAAAGACACAAGGCTATCTAAAAAGAAAGGACTTGTATTCACGGAGGACTTCAACGCCCCGCACCCGGCATGGGGATGCGGCTCGGCCTCCCGCAAGGAGAACAACCTATGGATGGAAATCCAAAACTTAATGCTCGCGTTGCTAAACAACCCTCAACACCCCACGCAGGATAGGCAATACCGTCAGTGTAGACACGTTCCCAGACATGACGGTAGGCAAAGACATAGAGGAGGAGAGTGGTCAAACGCAGGACACACGTTGGGTAGTGGTCGCTACATCATAGAGATTGATCACCCCAGCAGCACTGTAATCGGCCGAATATTGCAACAGGATGGTTCCATCTTGGTACTTTGTAGGGTCGGCCTTTGCCAATACGGTTCGAACGTTGGGCCAATTGCTTGTGCGTCTTGGAGAAACACAAACCAAGCCGATGAAGGGGAAGGACGTTCTGGCGGGCTAGTTGGTTCATAATGAAGAGAATGAGTACAAACTGCGCAAGGCACACAAAAGGACAGAAAAAGCGGAGACTTCCAACTGATTTTATTTCAGAAAACACATGGTTTATAAGGCCCACAAACATAAGAAAAACATTATCGCCATAGGGCTCGACGATAAAAAACATCAACAGAATTTTACAGGACAATCAGAGCCTGTGTGAAACACGAATATGCCCTTCTAAAAACTCCATATCTTGTCTCGATAGCGATAACGATTGCGAGTTGACGCAGTCGTCACCTATTTTGGCAATCAGGAACGCTTCGATAACCTCTCAGTTTTGCGGCGTGCATCAGAGAGGAAAGCGGTTTTGTGGGCCTTATGTCCCGTCTTGTTCGCGCAGTTTGTACTCATTCTCTTCATAAAGAGAAAGCTGCGAAAAACGAAATTGACAGACTGGGATACTCTCAGAAATGTCAGGGACAGAACCGCTCCGAGGAAGACATCGGATCTAAATCAATGGGTCAAGACACTCAGAAGATACGTAAACAGGCACACTAGAGAGACTCTAACCACCGGACATGATATCACAGACTGATGGCTGGCCCACATTTCTGAAGCCCCCCGAGAGCCTCATCAAGAGCTGGAAAAAGAAGAAGCAGAAAAGAAGGGCCAATTGTCCGCCGTAAGTATGTGCCATTAGGCCTGGGGTCAACATCATCATCATCATCATAATAATCATCGGAAGAGAATATGGACACTTGAAAAACGGGTAGGAGATTACACAAACGATCTTCAGAGTCAACACTGGGGAAAATGTTTCGATGAAATGAATGGAAGGCTAGGGTGCAAGAACACGTGACATCTTATTCGCTCCCCTTGCTAGACCTAGTACAAACAAAGTCGGCGGCACAAGGGCAGCTATCGAGGTTGGTTCACAAATACCAGGAAACGGCCTCGGACCTAATAGAGCAACTGAGGAGTAGATACCTCAACACAAACAGAGGGGGTTCATCTCCAGCTTACCAAGGAGCAGAGAACGCAGAACTAGATGAAGACATCTCGATAGCGGAGGTGTTGAGGGCAATGAGTCAAATAATAACCACGTCGGTGGCGGGGGCCGATGGGGTAACCAACAAAATGCTAAGGAACCTAGATCTAGTCTCGGTCACGGCAGTCACAGACTACCTAAATGATATATGGAAACGAGGTAGTCTACCTTCTCAATGGAAACATGCCAAAGTGATCTTAATTCCAAAACCCGGGAAGAAACTTGAAGTGGGCAACCTCTGGCCAATATCACCAACGTCGTGCCTGGGGAAGCTGATGAAGAATATAATACCTAACAGACTCCAGGAATGCGCAGAGTAAAGGGAGATATTTTCGGAAACAATGAGAAGCAAGTTTTCAACGCAGGATGTCATGCTCCAGCTCAAAGCAGACATAGCCGCGCCCGACAAAGGGGTGCCAAAACTATACTGGGACTCGACCTATATAGAGCCTTTGATAACGTCGAACACGTGGCCATACGAACTGATCTGGCGGAGATTGCCCCTGGCGAGAGAGCCTACGATTACATTAGGGACTTTTTAACCGGAAAAAACGGCAGAATTAAATCTAGGACACATCAAGTCCGAAACATTATTAAGCTTTTAGAGCTCAGTGCTCTCTTTTTTAATGTGGTGTTTAAGAGCCTACCGCCACTATTAACGACTGCCGAAGGGATAAAACATACGCCATATGCGGACGACGTAACAATATGGACGCTCATAGGCAACGATGGAGAAATAGAAGAGAATCTCCAACAGCTGATCAAGATTGTCCAGGAACACGCGGAATGGGCAGCGTTAAAATGCTCGCCAAGCAAGTCGGAACTTCTCATGGTCCGGAGGGCGAGCAAACGCGATACCAACGAAGGAGACATCCTTGTAGAGTTAAATGAGACATCAGTAAACAGTGTATACACAATCAGGGTCCACGGACTGATAATCCAGGACAATTGAAAGAACACATACATAATAAACAGCCTTAAGTCGACAATTAACATGACAACCAGGCTCATAAGGCGAATAGCTAACATATGACGGGGAGTCAAAGAGAAATATCTGCTCCGAAAGCTTCAGACTTTTCTGGTATGCAGAATAGTATGCCTCATCCCCTACCTCAAGCTATGGCATGCAGAAAAGATTAAAATAGAGGGGATCATAAGGCAGGTATATAAAGCAACCTTGGGTATGCCACACTGCACCCCTACGGAAAGGTTCTTAAACTGGGGTGTACAGCGCCACCACGGAACTATGCGACGCACATATATTAGCGCGATTTAGAGGGCTCGCAACCACCTACGCGGGCTGGAAAATCCTGAGCAACCTAGGACTACATGACAGAATCCCGGAAAGAAACGTGCAGGCAAAATTACCGACCGAAGTGAGGAATTTACACACTATTAAATCAGTTCCATAAAACATGCACCCTGCTTTTCAAGGAAACAGGAGGAGAGCAAGAGCGAAGACCGCTAAGGCGCCCGTGTGCTGTGCGATGTCAGTGCACGTTAAAGATCCCCAGGTGGTCGAAATTATTCCGGAGCCCTCCACTACGGCACCTCTTTCTTCCTTTCTCCTTTCACTCTCTGCTTTATCCCTTCCCTTACGGCACGGTTCAGGTGCGCGCCGTTATATGAGACAGATGCAGCGCCATTTCCTTTTCCCCCAAAAAAACAATTGTTATTATGATTACTCCTTTGGGGTCGTGGACGTGAACGATTCGAGTGAAACATTAATGGCCGGTTCGGTCAAAACAAAGAACTCAGGGGCAGCGAGGAGGCGGCTATCTCCATGGTGATGGTCTGCACCAAAGAAGTCACCATAATTAGCGACTCCAAAGTCGCTATAAACAATTTCGCTCGGGGTGTGATCTCCAAGGAGACAGAACGGATTCTAAGGCATCAAGACTTAACCAAAAAGAGGGGGAACGAATATGAGTGCCGGCCCTCTTGGGGAACCGGAGAAACGAGTTGGCTCACATTAAGCTCGAGGTTATTTAGCCGAGCAGTGATCCGGGTTGAGTCCCCAAATTTCAGGACAGATGCATTCATATTGTTTCATTAATACACCAATTAGTTTAAAATTGAAAGGAGGATCTATCCGCCACCCGACAAAAAGCTCGGCAAAAGCCAGAAGGTAACGTGGCGTCGGCCGCATACGCGAGCCGTCTTTAGCCCGTACAGAGTAGTACTTCTGTATCCAGCGCAATACAATGCGACTTGCAAAGAACGCGATAGCCGGATGCGATCACATTCCATGGAGCTGCAAGAAGGCGCCTACACCAGCAGACCTACTACCAGTCTCTTCTCGAGAGCGGTGGGAGGCTATACTCGCCAGCTCAGACCCGTTAACGCAACTCCTGGCCACGAATTGGGCTCACAAAGTTCGCTGAGAGTCATAGGATCGAGGCCATCTAGTATAGTGCCCTTTGGGGTTCAGTGTTGACAATAAGCGTTTTCCAATTTAATCTTCTAGCACGCTTGAGGAAGTTCGAATTCCCTCTCTCTTGTTTGAGTTAGATGCGTCTTGTTTCTAGAGCTTCTCATAGTCAAGTCTCGCCGAGGCTCACTTATACGCGTTAGCGCTTTGCAGCTACCAAAGTACAGGCTAACGCGATTTGAGGGTGATCAATTCAGCGTTAGCCTACTCGAATTAATTAAACCGGAAACTTGGGCGAGTTTTAACGTGCTCATTTTTGCTCGCAGCGCCCCAAAGACGGGACAAAAGACGAAGATATGACACCAACAAGCACTGGGTATCAACTCGGTTTATTGAAGAGCGAAACGCATAAAATTGTTAGAAAAAAATTATGACAGGCAGAAAAAGTGACTAGAAAGCTATGTCATGTGAGTGCATCGCGTATGCAATTCAAGAACTCGATTACAGCACCCCAGCTTCAAATTATGCAATAACGTACAACTTCTACACGTTGGCAGCTGTGGAGCATCACCTATTCCTCTCGCACTCCTCTGGATGCACGTTACACGGCCCTCATTCGAGTGCTTCAAGTAAATGCCATCATACAAGGTATTACTCGTATTTTTCGAAACAAGTGTTTAGCCTAATCGGCTCATTGCTTTGCTTTTCTGGGTCGGCCGCACGTTCGTCGACAATATTAGATTCAGGTGTAGCTCTGATTGCGGTTAATTAAGCTGATCTGATTGGTTCGCGCCACCGATGATATTTTATTTATTTTTTTTTAACTTTCCACAAGCCCGCAAACATCGCAAGATCTCGGTTGGGGTTTACCTTTGAGAAAAGTGCTTTCGCACTATTATGCAGCTATGTGCTGAGAAGGCAGCTGCTACCGCCATCTGTTGAGCTGTCACGCCAGCGACCCCGAGTCGAATCGCGGCTCAAAATGTTGACAGAGACGTGAAGGAGTGTACCTCCAGCCAAGAAGAGTCGTTTCAAGCAGGTGAACGTCATCTATGCATCGATATAAAGCACCGGTTTGAGGTGCACCCATAGAATCAAAAGAAATACGAATACAAAAAAGGCCCCTACTACCAGCTACCAGCATTTTTTTTTGCCGAAATTTAAAACTTGAAAGCCTATTGAGTCCACTAAGCTTTCTAGCAACTACGCTGTGAGCTCTGCTGGGGCACTTCGGCAACTGTTTTTTCTTGCTCTGCGCCACCTAGGCAGTTCACAAAGTAAAGCATACTGCGGAATCATTACACAACAAAACGAGAAATTCTGTCACTCCATACAAGGTCGCTGCAAGTGGCCCATGCTGCACTGAAGCCTCAGTAGAGCAGGCTGGCTTACTTATTGCTCAGGAGCATCGCACATTAAATTTTTTTTATCGTGACCGGCGTGTAGCGCCCAACGATTGCTGCGTACAACCGGATCCACATGGAGCAAAAAACAAACACTGCTGATGTTTTCCATATATAAACATAGTATTCAGTGCAAAGCTTCACATCAATGGTCTCGAGACGTCATCCACGTGACTAATCACATAACCCTCTTCTCCTTTCCCTAACACAAGACTGAAAGGCCACGGGTCAAATGTCATCGTAAGGTCAGAGGTAATGACCAAGTTGCGCGACACCAAGATGGTCCCCGAGGTTAGGCTGAAGGGCGTAGCTCTGATGCGTCTTATAGACGCGCAAGACCTCTCACTCGGCGAAGGTGATATCTGTGCCACGCGAAGCGCGGCCGAAAAGACGGTCATAGATCTAGAATTTAGGTGAAAAACACGAATGCCTAGCGTGCGTCGGAAACGTGAGCATTTTTCAGTACACGAAAGCACGCACATCGCCTACGCACACATTTGCTTTGAAACAGGCAATCTGTAGTGGGGGGTGAATTATCGCCGTAATATTCACACATTTCGCCTGACTGCACTAGAGGGCTAACGCATCGTTTGCCTTAAAGCAATATCACACATTACCAGATATATCACACAATGTGTAGCGGGCAGGGTCATACATGCATTCTTTTAGAACCACAAAGCCTCATTTAGCTTTGAAATTCACCCAAATAACGAACTTCATGAATAAGCCTACTCTGGAAAACAGGTAAAAGAAGCGCTTTGACAAGAATTTAATAACGAAGGCCACTGACTTCGTAATCCAATGTTTCCGGTACGAAAAACAAACCCTACTGACCAAAGTCGATCAGTTTTCCGTTAACAGTTCAACAATGATTGCAATTGTGAATCCGAACTCTTGCAGTGGAGTTGTCCGGCTAGCCCTCAACGACGTAGCACCGTCAGTAAGACTCCTTGCAGCGGCTGCGTAGCACACCCGACAAGTTCCTGCTGCTTTGAGGCATTCTTGATTTATAGTCGTGCAGAAAAAAGACCTAAACACTTCGAACTTTTTACTCGCATTGGTGGCTCAGTGGTTAGGGCGCTCGGCTAATAACAATAATAATAATAATAATTGGTTTTTGGGGAAAGGAAATGGCAAAGTATCTGTCTCGTATATCGTTGGACACCTGAACCGCGCCGTAAGGGAAGGGATAAAGGAGGGAGTGTAAGAAGAAAGGAATAAAGAGATGCCGTAGTGGAGGGCTCCGGAATAATTTCGACCACCTGGGGATCTTTAACGTGCACTGACATCGCACAGCACACGGGCGCCTTAGCGTTTTTCCTCCATAAAAACGCAGCCGCCGCGGTCGGGTTCGAACCCGGGAACTCCGGATCAGTAGTCGGGGCGCTCGGCTGCTGATCCGGAATTCCCGGGTTCGAACCCTACCACGGCAGCTGCGTTTCGATGGAGACAAAACGCTAAGGCGCCCGTGTGCTGTGCGATGTCAGTGCACGTTAAAGATCCCCAGGTGGTCGAAATTATTCCGGAGCCCTCCACTACGGCATCTCTTTATTCCTTTCTTCTTTCACTCCCTCCTTTATCCCTTCCTTTACGGCGCGGTTCAGGTGTCCAACGATATACGAGACAGATACTTTGCCATTTCCTTTCCCCCAAAACCAATTATTATTATTATTATTGTTATTAGCCGAGCGCGCTAACCACTGAGCCACCGATGCGAGTAAAAAGTTCGAAGTGTGTAGGTCTTTTTTCTGCACGACTATAAATCAAGAATGCCTCAAAGAAGCAGATACTGCGTTATTTTCTTTCCACAAAAATCGCCACAAAAAATTGGACCAGACACATAACTTCAGCCTTAAGAGTATGACGTGTTAGCGTAATGAGATAATGCCTATATAAGCGGAATAGGTCATTCTCTACCTTGTATTCATAGAACCTTGGGGGTACTTTTAGCAGGCCCACATATGATGGCGCGACTGCGTCGCTGACATGCGCAGTGCGACCGGCTTGTTTCTTCAGGTCACGTAGAAATTTTTTAAAGGGCTCTCCTTCCGCTTTGGTTCCTCGTGCGAAAAAGGTACCGCTCATGAACTTCGTTGCTCACCCCTGTACAGCAGGTGTCGAACTTTCTCATCAAGGTGTTGTTGTCATTCTTGCTGTCGCCAGGATCGAACTTGAAATTGTTGAACACATCAAGCGCCTCGTCACCGGCGATGCTCAGCTAGAGCGCTACTTTTCAAGCGTCACTTCTCGATTGATCCTTGACTGCCGACGGTTGCACAAGAAGAGCTCAAAATTTTACTTGAAAGGCTTCCATAATCCCCAGACGTTCACCGCCAGACGCATTGTTTCCGATGTGATCAGCCGTTCCGTAATCTGTACGCCGTTCGTGTAGCTAGACCGTCGTAGCCACTTTTGACATGATGTATCGGAGTCGGGAAGAACGCGACAACACTGTTGGATTTTGGCCAGAACAAGAAGAGCGCGGGTTTTTTCTGAAACGTGTTGCCTATATGGCCCACAAGTGATAAGAAGCCGGTCGCACTGCGCATGTCAGCGACACAGCCGAACCGTCATGCACGGGCCTGATGCAGTCCTCATACCCCTCCTGCCGCAGTGGTGCAGCAGATAAGCAGATAAGCCGCTGCCTTCCGACAGCTCCCAGCGGTGGGTCCTGTGCGGTTCAGATTGCTCTTCCCGAGCGACAAATCATTAATTTTATCGCCGCATGCCACGGTTGGCACTTCGCTTACTATCCGGTCGGCAAGTTGTGATGACGCCGCAGTCACGTCACCAAGGTTGCCCCCTTGCCTCCTAGGTTGTTCTCTGGCGACCGTACGCCAAAACCATGCCCGACAATGCTGTCACGGGATGTTCGGGACAACGTGGCCTTTAACGTTCTTGAGAAAAATGGCGCTACGAATGCGAACGGTTCGAAATAGTTCGATCTAACCAGGCAGCCGCGGTGTGCCTGGACAACGTGTGCGCCTTAACCTCTGGGATAATCACGTCAAGCATGATCACCTGGGATAATCACGTCAAGCATGTTCTAAGCAAAATAAGTCAAATAACTGGTGTAATAGGTCGTTTAAGGTATATCCTTCCCACACGCATCAAACGTTTGCTTTATCATTCACTCTTTCAGTCACACTTGAATTATTGTCAATTAGTATGGGGAAACACAACATCAACTAATATAGAACACATCCACCTGTTACAGAAAAAGTATCTCCGACACACATATAATGCTTCTTATACTGCTTCCACCTCAACTTTGTTTAGCAACTCTGGTGTAATTCCAGCTCACAATCTCTATAGATATCGCTTAAGCCATGTATATAAACAAGAAATCCACAGGAATATCAACAATATACGTAACCTATCCCAATTACAAGACAAAACTCCAAGTTACCTTACAAGACACTTCGAGGATTGGTCAGTACCAATGTCACGTTCAAGTTACGGGAAACAGCGCCTTAAGTACACAATACCAACGCTTTGAATTATTATAATTCTGTCCGTTTTGACCTCTTGACGGCAACCTACAAGGACCTCCGGCAGATGTATTTGGTTTCTATGTAATGTTATCTAGCCTTGCTGTTGCTTTCGTTTGGATTTGTAGAAGTGAGTTCCGCTGTTGTTTTCTGTTCTTTTTGTTTTCTGTTGTTTTCGTTTACGAGTACTAAGTCTGTATCATATTAAATATGTATGTATATGTTTGCATATCAAGAATATATTACGTGTTGCCGCCACTCTGCCAAAATAAGGGATTGTGGACCCGTCAAGCTGTCCAAGGACAGCTTTTTTTCTTCAATCCCCCCATCTGTATTTGATGGCAAATAAAGATTTCATTTCATTTCATTTCATTACATCGGAGGCGTTGTGCAAGTATTGCGCTGGAGTGGCGACATCCTTTTCTGGAGAGGGGTACGCTTTCGGATCGAAGCGCCTAGAACATGGTGCCTCAAATATTAATTTCGATCGATCTCATTTGGGACACACAGAACAATGCTGAATAATTACTCCACATTCCCTGTAGCAACTTCGGCGTTATTAAAAACCAGCGCCAATGAACTAAGCGGCGCTGGCTACCTCATTTCGCGTTCAGTGAAGAATATTTCAGATGTATTCTTGCTCAGGTGTATCGAAAGACGTTTTTTTTTAGAAACTCTAAAGCATCGCAAATTGCAGTGCATGATATTGTAGCTTATTTGTTGCACTTTTGGAGCGGAAAAATGCCAGAGCTGTGTCTAAAAGAATTTTCCAAATTTTTTGGTTAAATGTGATGGTAACACTCAAGAGAATTCAATTAAAATAAATACAAGCCGCTGCACCAAGCGAGAAATTGATGACGAAAAAATTGAAATATACGAAACGTTGTACGTGTTTTTAGCTAGCATTCTTGCGATTTTTAAGCTGTGTAAATAATAGAGTGCACTTTCCGTTGCCTTTCCAGTTAAGCGATATGACTGCTGTGTCACTAGAGAAAGCAGTCGTGTCAGGACATGAAATGAGCGTAGATGTCGCATGTGCTGAACATTACAGTTTTTTTGAGTGCTGCTCTTGTTTCTTGGATAGCAGAGCTTGTAGTTCCTACTTTTTCAGTTCTTTTTTCGCTGCATGGGAGTAATAAAAATAAAAAGAACTATATGAACTGTGTCAGCCGCAATTAAATGGGGGAAACGTATTTATCCCCTCAATTAAAACCCCACAAGCTTCATCTTAAGCTTCGATACGTTCACCCCAGCTTAGAGGGAGCAGGAATTGTGCATTGGGTTGGGAAGCGGAATAAGCATATATATCGACGACAAGCTGCTGAAGTGAATATAAAGAGAATAATATACCTCTAGGAGTGGAACAGGGTTCGGTGGATAAATCAGAGCATTAAAGGGACACTGAGGAGAACCCTATCAAAATTTTTTTGCTAGCAATATCTGATAGTTCGGCATTTCATGGCTTTGTTAACGCTTGTCCGGGAGCGAAAGATGCATTTATTTCAAAGAAATTTGGATTCGAAGTTGAAAAATTTTTTCCCGCCACTCCGATTCAAACTCGAGAACTCTTATGACGACACGGAGAACTCTTATGACGACACAGAATGGAGTGACGTGAAACGTGACGTAAATGGAGACTCCGTGATTTCTGGCGGCTAGCGGTGTGGCCTAGCAGCAGCCGAAATGAAAGCTACCGCTGCCGCACGTTGAAGGCATCTATCGTGGGTCGCCACCGTCGCTTCGTTTACGTTTGCACCGGCGTCTTGCCAGCGTTACGATGGATCCCGCTCCCGAACCCGACGATGTAGTGCTCGCAAAAACTCTGGTCTGCATTTCAGCGACCTCAGCCCCACAGAGCGTGCGATGCTTTTGAGGGAGCACGGCTATGTTAGGCGCCGGCGGGTGGTTTCCCCCCTTCCTCAGAGAGCAGCAGTTGCAAACTAAATATCACAACCCCAGTGCGGGGAGTCGCGAGGGGTGCGTTGCGCCCATCAGAGGATGGCCGAGGATTTGGGGCCAACGGAATGTGATTACTTGAACGGAGCGGTTGCACGGCGCAGCAGACAGCGTCGAGGTCTCCCACGGTTGCAAGGGCCAAGTTATTTATTTATTTTTTTGCCACAAAAAACAAATGGGTGCTCGAGGGCGGTCGCATTTAAAGTCGGTGGATTGAAACCAAAGCCGGCGCACGACGCTTCAACGGCTTCCGCTAGATCCAACGGGTCCACTGGATATGGCTCTCTCGCCAACTTGCATGCACCTTCAGATATGTACTGTGAATGGATTAAAATAGCCGAGCTCTAAAAGAACAGCTCCGCCGAACTGCCGCAGCTATTGAATATAACGCGCACCTCGCCGCGGAGCCTAATCAGTCTGGCCGGGCCGGCGGCGGCTGGCGCACTCGGCGCGAAATAGATATATGCTCCAATCTCCCGCCAATGCGGTCAGAGTGCGCCGAAGCCGCCGAACGCGTCCGCGGTCAAGCGCAGTTGGAGTATAGAGGGTCTCTTTTTGACCGACGTAACTTCGCCGTGCAGGGCGCGCGCGCGCGCGCGCCTCGCCGCAGCTTAAACCCGCCTTAACAGAGCCTGCGCTTAACCGCTGACCAACGTATTCAGCGGCGGCATTCATGGGAGCCACTGAAACCCCCCGCCCACTCACTAAATAAAAGGAAAGAAGTACGGTGCCGAGGTTCGGAATCGAACCAGGGCCTTCGGCGTTTCAGGCGGAGACGCTGCCACTCCGCCACGACGGCTCAAATTATATCCATCAATAAAGGCGCATCTAGTGAATGCATTCTTCTGATGCAGAAATCTCCGCGCTTTCGCTAGGTATATCCTGGCCTAACAGACCTAGGCCATCAGCAATTTTTCTGAACTGCCTTGTATCTTGTCTCCCGTCCCTAATAAACGATTTCCGTTAAGTCGTTTGAAGTTGACTGGCACAACCGGGAATGTTTCGTCGGGCGAGCGTGCGAATACAAAAGTGCTGCCTTGTACGGACACCGACCATCGTGCCATCATAGTTTCTAATCGACCGTGGGGATCATCTGACAAGCCTTAACAGGCTCCTTCAAAGGTTAACTAGCACTTGAAGCGGCACTTGGAGCTCCTCTCCTGTTCGGCGCTTGTAAATCGAGGCGCGTCAAAAACAAAACCACGGGGCACGCAAAGCTCATAGACGCGAAGCGCCATAAAAAATCGAAACTCTCCTGGCCGCCTGTGGCGCCGCCAAGCATCGGTTTTCTTCGCTTCTAAAATTCAGGTTGCCTTTTGTCTGCCTTTCTCATGTGATAGAAGTGCACTATTAGTTTTAAAACAAATCATTGCTTCAATATTGATCTGCGCTGCCTTTCTTTGTCAGCCTCAGAGATTCGCGTCAATGTAGGAAGGAAAATTCCTGCAAGGTGGCGTCTCTTGTTGTATGACGTCGCCATGCTTGTACTTGCGAAATTGGCCTGTGGTGGCGACACCTGTATTTTGGTTCTTGCTATTTTCTACCTTATAAGAGCTTTGTTTTCAGCAAGAGCGGCGTTTTTGTGATCAGGAGCTGGTGTTCTATCGATACAAGCCAACTTCAATTTCTCCTGAGTGTCCCATTAAATCTGCTCGAAAACGATTGCCGCGGCTAGTGTAAGGCGTGTTTACCCGGAAATCTATAGCAATAGTTTTAGTGATGCTCTTATTTTGAAATATATGACATGAACTAGCGTAAAACTTATGCGTTTGTCAGCGTAGAATACGGCCTGCCTTTAAACTTCAGATGTGACTGCAATACACAAATCTGGGTAATTCGTGTGCAGTGGCTATTATTGTGAAATTTATTGCGGCGGTTAGAATCAGTGAATGTATCCTACAAGTAAAAAAGGCACTTCTATACGAATGATTTTTTGTGCGCCTGCTTAATGCATATGCCGAGACAGTGGAACGTTTTTATATTTGTTTATCTTAAACATTCTGTTTTGTTTTGACTGCTACCAGCTTCATATCTGCGCCTTTTTGCTTCGTCGCAAGCTCTTTCTGGCGATTGTCCGATAGTAACTACTAAAAGCTGCTCCCCGAGTTGAGACGTACTGAAGAGGCGGCAGTGGGCTGTTTTTCACTGCTGTAAGAGAGTAGCGTATCTGATGGTTGCTGTTCTGTGACTATTCCGGTAATGGCAGCAGATGAGCTTAAAGAAAATAGTGGACATTCCTTTTCAAATAAAAAGGCAAAAACTAAATGACGCAGTCTGCTCGTGTACAAAACATTGTTTTCTGTAACCGCTTCTGTCACTAGGCTTAAAGAATAAGAGAGTTCGTAATTGCTTCGATATAGGTCTGCTGTTGTCCTGTTCTTAATATGGGCTTTTATTTTATTGCCTCGGAAAACATTCTACGCTACGAAAATTGAAATCATACATCTAGCGGCCCCCTCACCGGCGACTCGTCAATACGCACCGTTGGGCTTCGCTAACAAAGAAAATAACTTTGGACTCCCCGCTCTGTGGTAAAACATATGTAAACAACTTGTGCACCACAATTCAAAATTACTGTTTCTTTATCTTTCTGAGGTCGATTAATGCAAGCACTTTCTTGCTTAAAAACGCGAAACAAATCTGGTTGAATTCTTGGTGGCTGTCTTGGAATAGATAAAGAACCATGCTGAAATTCATTAAAAGGAAGCCCAAAGAGCACCGATATGTGTCCTGTGATGCATATGCGGATAAAATGTACGAAAGAAGGGCATGAATATTTTGATTACTTCAGTTATCCCCCCGAAATAAGGTGTTGAACAGTCCACGAAAACGATTCATTAGCTTAAAAGTCGAAAAGAAAATGTTTGATTGGGATTATTCCTTTAATTTCTCGTGTCTGGCTCAACATCGAGACGGTCGAGAATTTTTTCCACCGAACGTAACGTGTACTGTGAGGTCACGTTCTTAGTTTTTATTTATGACGTCACTGTTTAGTTGTACACAGCGAAGGCGGCTCTGGCTCCGTACTTCGAGCCACCATGTTTTGAAACATGTGGGCTTCTATAAAAGCTACGCGGCCACTCTACATCGACGTTGCGATATGGCTAATCAGGTAGTTACGCCAGCCATCACGGACGTAAAAAATGCAGCACTGAGTGTAATCTGTATTTACTCGTTCAAAACTAAACCTGACAGCGCCACCGCCAAATTTCCCAGTGGACGATAAAATCTAAGGTTACGGCGTTATCTCTAGGTTGGTCACAACCGACACAAAAGTGAAGGGTACAGGGTGACCTGTAAAAGCTACACGGTATGTTGTACTTCTAAAAAATACTGGCGGGCGAATATTTAAAACTGAGTGCTTTTGTCAAGGCTTATGAAAATCCTCAGTTGACGGTAAAAATAGCGTAACCTCAAGTTGGGCACACCGACAGTAACATAAAAGGTGAAATGTAACCTGTAGAAACTAAATGGCTCTGTGACCACCAAAAAATAACAGAAAACAATGTTTTAAAGCTGTGCACTTTTAGCAAGGAATAACAATCTCTATGTTTTTCAGTTGGGAACAGTTGGAAATAAGACCTAATGAAGTATACCTAATATTCTGCGATTCGCTGATGACATTGCCTTGTTGAGTCACTCAGGAGGTCAATTACAAATCATGATCATTGAGTTAGACAGGCAAAACAGAACGCTGGGTCTAAAAATTTACATGCAGAAAACCAAAGTAATGTTCAACAGTCTAGCAAGGGAACAGCAGTTGACAATTCACAGTTCACAACTTGTGAACAGCAGTTCACAAGTGGTAATCGAATACGTCTACTTAGGGCAGGTAGTGACAGCTGATCCGGATCATGAGAGGGAAATATCTAGAAGGATAAGAAACGGGATGGAGCGCATATCGTAGGTTCTCTCAGATCATGAATGAGAGTATACCAATATTCCTCAAGAGAAAAGTGTACAACAGCTGTATCTTACCGGTAGTCACCTACGGGGCAGAAACATAAAGGCTAACGAATGCGGTTCAGCTTAAATTAAGGACAACGTAGCAAGCCATAGAAATAAAGATGATAAGTGTAAGGTTCAGAAACAGGAAGCGGGCAGAGTAGGGCATAGTCAAAATCAAGGAGAAGAAATGGGCTTGGGCAGGGCCCGCAATGCGAAGGCAAGATAACCGCTGGTCCTTAAGGGTAACCGAGTGGATTCCAAGAGAAGGCAAGCGTTGCATGGGGGCGGCAAAATGTTAGGCGGCCGGATGAGATTAAGATGTTTGCGGGAATATGGTGGCCGCAGCTGACAAGGAACAGGGATAATTGAAGAGGCATGGGGCAGGCGTTTCCCCTGGAGTGGGCGTAGTTAGGATGACGACGATGACGACCATGAGAACTGCTCAAACAGCAATGCGACCACGATGTTCTCACCTTTTGCGGAAAATACAAAACATAAGTAAAAAGTCGCATTTCAGAAGTTAATCAGGGGCTGTAGCAGGCATCCATGGCAGATGAGGAATCCAGACTCGTGGGCCTGTCATGAAATGCCACATCTGCCCTTTGCGCGCGGTCTTTCTTAACAGCTCGGGCTAGAAAGAAAGATGACGATGATGACGATGGTGATGAAGTTTTTCACAACCTAAGCCGAATAGAGGTGTACGGGGCAACTGCGAACACTAGACGGAACGGTGTGCCTGTCAGAAATAACGGTTGAGCAATTTTAAAATTTTGAAATTGTGCGCCTCTATTAAGGATTGTCAGGAAGAGAGTGTAGGGGGGCGAGTGCGATATCACGACAACGGGTGCCTGGGTCCACGAAAGTTTGTATGCTTACAGTAACTATCTCCCGTTGGAGTGTATTGGCTAGAGATATTGCCTTCACGTTCTGTGTACAGATGGCGACGGGCTGCAGGATGGTGTCAGAGCCCACGGCTTTTTCGGACATGTTGCTGTACTTTACATGACGGCGCGCAACCACGACCATAAAAGCGGGGTCATTTGCCTCCCTCCCGGTCAATGGCTGGCCGGTCGAACGAACGGCCATCCGCGGGGCAAGGCCACAGAGCGTTGCCCCGTTCCTGGAAGCACCTGAGGTAACTTCGCTCAGAAAAAAGAGAACCTAATTGTAGTGGGCGTCTGCGGAGCTGAAGAAAGAGAGAGAGAAAAAAAACACTTAATTAAACAGCGATACATACATAGCGCTCAATATATACTGGGGTGCGGAGCACCAATGCACACTGGCTATCCAGGTGGTCCGTCGCCATCGAGGTTCTTCAGTCGAGGGGGGTAGGAGAAGAGATTTAGGAGGAGGGATATTGGGCACTGAAGGAGACAGTGCTCTAGATTGACATAAGGTGAGGGGTAGCCAGGGCGAAACGGCTCGGACCGCATGAAAAAGAGATGCAGGTGAATAGGCTTAAAATAGGGGTTGGTGTGTGAAGCTTGGGAAGAATATGACTTTGGGTGACGCTGATTTGAGGTTCGCGTTTTGGGATTATCTGAAAAGAGTCACAGAGCTCTCTGCAGTGTTGATTGATGCGTTTGTAGCACAGAACCTCTTCGCAGGTCGGAGGAGTTCACTAAGTGTTCTCAGGTGCCGTTTAAGAAATTCGCTGACAGGAGAAGAATAGTAGGTGGCTAGTAAGCGAAAAAACATGTTACGCCCGTAGGTTGATTGGCTGCACTCCGCCATCGATCCAGCGCCGCGGCGGATAATCACCAGCTACGAAGCCGTCGTTTCGAACTTGTATTTCGCGACCATCCACAGGACATTTATTTTTCTTGTTCATTTATAGCCTTCTAAACTTATGTCTCTTTTGTATCATTTGTGGAATATCACATAATAATTAAAGTTTAGTTCTCTGGACCCCCTCATCCTTTTCGCTTTCCATTTTCTTTGTTTTGAAGCTTTTCAACTTTGTAATTCCTTTTGCTCCGCGTTTGTACATTTTTTGTTAGTCCTATTCCGAAATAAATGTTTCGCTTCTTGAGCTCGCTTCCCCTTGTTTCTTTCTCCGCAGCGGACGCAACGACAAGCGTACGTGAACCCAGCACAAGCTGCCCGGTTTTAAGAATGTTGACCAGCGTTCGCTTTTAGAGCAGCAGGGAATATCGCCAATCGGTTCTTGCACCTTTAGGGCTTGCGGTAGGTTGCGGCAGGCAGATTGAAAGAATTTGCCAGGAAAGAAAAGCTTGGTGGGCTCGTTCTGATTGAAGAAATTGCCTCCGGAGGGGAGGCGTTAATCCTTTTATTATTCCTGCATTAATGCAAGTTCTTTTTAGAGTCATTATGAAGGCAGATATACTTAAAATATAACTACTGCAAATTCACTCAAACCTCTAATTGAAGATTGCATTGCCAGCAGAATTAAAAGAGTCGAAATTCCAGCCACTGGTTCATGCCACTGGCACAGGAGATAAGTATATATGGAACAAAAATCACAGGTACCAAAACCACATAAAAATGAACTAAAATTCTAAAAAAGCAGGCAACAAATAAAAAAGCAAATCCAAACTAAGAAGACTTGGAAGAAGCAAGTTTGTATACTTTCATTAATCAAGATTCACTGGAGTTAAAGCAATGTGAGTGACGGGCTTACGGTAAACATGAAAATTCTAAGGTTCAACATTACATCAGTCACAAAACAATAAGCAATATTCTAAATTGCAGATCTTTAAGGAATGACGAGGATGTCAGACAATTTATTTTTCTGACAAAAACTTCAACGACCTTAAAAAGGTGCTCAGCATGTTAATCTATATGTAGCCGATGGGCAGTAAACGCGCCGACTGAAGTGCTGCATTGTTGTAATTAGCACTTCGCAGCACTCACGTAGGTTTTATTTTTCAGTGAAAATTTCTGTCTCAGGGAAGAAGTGGTTCCTTTATGGAGAAGAGATGGTCGTCTTTATTCACATGCTTTCTTTACATTACTGTCCTACGAATGGACATCAGGCACTGTCTAGTTTCATTCTTTCTTCCTCTTCCGGTTCTCTATCCAAGAGGCCCTGTGAAATGAAAAAACGCAGTTACGTAGCGAACATTTATCAAAGCTGCACGAAACACGCAGAACCTTTAAGCACACTAAATGCGCACACAATGTGTCCATGGGAGATGCCACGGAACCGCACAGGAGCAAAATTCAAAATTGCTCTCAGTATAATCATCTAAAACGCCACTTTCGCAGAACACGAAAACCGTTGTCGTTATGCCCCTCATTAGACAAAATTAAAGAGTGACAATTAATTGTTGCAAGCTTTTATATATATATATATATATATATATATATATATATATATATATATATATATATATATATATATATATATATATATATATATGTAGAAGTGCCCACTTCTCTTAAATCTTTATTCTGCGGAGCCAACGCAACCTACGTTCGTAACATATATATATATATATATATATATATATATATATATATATATATATATATATATATATATATATATATATATATATATATATATATTAGCCGACAAGGTAAAGGAAATGAGGGGCTCCTTTGACAAACATAATAAGGAAGCCAACAGTCACGGAAACCTAGGGGCATAGGGTAATGTTTTTAGTCTTTTTTTATTTGTAGTGCCAATC
The DNA here is from genome assembly GCA_030143305.2 of Amblyomma americanum. Taxonomy (NCBI): domain Eukaryota; kingdom Metazoa; phylum Arthropoda; class Arachnida; order Ixodida; family Ixodidae; genus Amblyomma; species Amblyomma americanum. The sequence goes on along the minus strand of JARKHS020012662.1, from coordinate 24,491 downwards.
AATCGGTTTAAAGAAAATTACTTATAAAGCAGCAGAGAAAACAACCATGCAGCCGGTGGGATCCGAACCCACGACCTCCGAATATCGCGTCCGGTGCTCTTACCAACTCAGCTACGGCGACGGCTGTCCAATCTGCTGCTTTCGTGGGTATTTATGTTTTACTGAGTGTAAGCGAACCTTGAGAGTGTTCACCAACGCCACCCTCGACCATAGCGGTGGACGTAGCACGTCCTGTTATACCGCGAGTGTGACGTAGAACGTCATCTAACGGCGAGGGCGGAAACTGTGCGAGAGCCCTCTTATCCTCTTATGCTACCTATGGCAACAAGACTGCCAGAACCGAGACCCCCGTTAAGCTATTAGCAGACAAGGTAAAGGAAATGAGGGGCTCGTTTGACAAACACATTAAGGAAGCCAACAGTCACGGAAACCAAGGGGCATAGGGGAATGTTTTTAACCTTTTTTATTTGTAGTGCCAATCAATCGGTTTAAAGAAAATTACTTATAAAGCAGCAGAAAAAACAACCATGCCGCCGGTGGGATCCGAAACCACGACCTGCGAATATCGCGTCCGGTGCTCAAACCAACTGAGCTACGGCGACGGCTGTCCAATCTGCTGCTTTTATGGGTATTTATGTTTTACTGAGTGTAAGCGAACCCGAGAGTGTTCACCAACGCCACCCTGACCATAGCAGTGGACGTAGCACGTCCTGTTATACCGCGAGTGTGACGTAGAACGTCATCTAACGGCGAGGGCGGAAACTGTGCGAGAGCCCTCTTATGCTACCTATGGCAACAAGACTGCCAGAACCGAGACCCCCGTTAAGCTATTATCAGACAAGGTAAAGGAAATGAGGGGCTCGTTTGACAAACACTTTAAGGAAGCCAACAGTCACGGAAACGAAGGGGCATAGGGGAATGTTTTTAACCTTTTTTTATTTGTAGTTCCAATGAATCGGTTTAAAGAAAATTACTTATAAAGCAGCAGAAAAAACAACCATGCCGCCGGTGGGATCCGAACCCACGACCTCCGAATATCGCGTCCGGTGCTCTTACCAACTGAGCTACGGCGATGGCTGTCCAATCTGCTGCTTTCGTTTGAGAGTGTTCACCTTATATATATATATATATATATATAAAATATATATATATATATATATATATATATATATATATATATATATATATATATATATATATATATATATATATATATATATATATATAAGGGATATGAAATTCTTCACGGCCCTGATTAAAAATATATAGTAAGTTGGGAAAGTCACATTGAAAAACGTAACGAATTTATTCAACGTTTCGACCAGGGAAAGGTCTTTGTCAAGAATGATAATACAGTGCATGGACGCGTCTTATAGCATGAGACACAGAGGGCTGAAAAAGAAAAGAAATAAAGAAAAAAAGGGGAAGAGAGCGCGGAAAACAGCAAAGACACCTACCGCATGTTAGGTGGCCTACCTCTTACACACACGAGGTGTAAGAGGAAGGCCAGGCTGGGTTGGCGCGCAGTTACTTCGAAAAAAAAAGATAGATAGAAGCAATAACAAATAAAGAAGAAAACGTGGTGGGGGCTTAACAAAAGAACGGAAGTGTCCGCCAATTGTGGGCGTCTGTACGCATCTGGCCGCGTTTGTGTGGTCCCGTACGTGAGACTCCAAATGATGGCCCAAGGAGGTGGCCTGGCTGCGACTGCCCACATGTTGACACGTGAGCCGCTAAAACCAGATAAGGTTAGCATATGCGGACCACATGTAAAGGCTTGCTTACAGGAAAGCAAAAAAGAAATAATGCACAGAGATAACTTAACAGTAATGGCCGAGAGAAAAAGAAAAAAAGAAAAAATTAGAAGAAAAAACAGCACACACGAACACACAAGACACACGCACAAATATGTCAGTGCTGTAGCATCTTTGAGCAGAAGATATGCAGGAAACCATAGAAGCCCACGAAAAGACAGCGCCAGAGTGTTAGAAAGTGCCCGAAGAATCTAATTGCATCCCAGGGAACAATGCTCAACCCAACACAAAAATAATAGGATAGATACAGATGACAAGCGGAATCATAAAAGAGAAAAAATGAATGCAAATACAACACTAGTGTGAATAAAAAGTGTGTTAAAAAGCTAGTGTTACCTAAAATGCAGCGACCAGCAAAAATACAATAGTAATAGTACGATGAATACACATGGGACACGAGCGTCACAGAATTAGCGTTTAACCACAAGAAGAATTTCAATACCTCGACAGGAAGTTAAACTGTGAAACATAGAAGAATGTATTATAAAAAGTCGCCATAGTAGATTTAAGGAACACCCGTTTGATTGCAAAATAATGCCCAAGAAAAACACAGAACAAAAGCATCGCAGGAAGATATAGCCTGAAAGGCAGGAGAGTTTGCCAGTGCTCTCATTAATGCCTTCAGACAAAGTGTTTAATATTAAATATGATTCACAGGCTTCCCTGTCGTAATGTTTCTGGAAGCCAGATTGCAGAATGGTGCCCTTGAAGCTTCCAAATGGGTGGCCTTTTGTGGTTACGTGTCTTGAAAGAGGCAGATCTGGCAGTGATCGTATATGTGCTCTGTAGGTATTTATTCTCAACCGGAAAGGAGTTTCAGTTTGCCCAATGTACTGCGCACGGCACACACCGCATTCGAGAAGGTAGACAACGTTGCTGGTGTCACAGTTGAAGTGTCCTCGAATTTTGAATGAGAAAGATGACGCTGTGCTACGAACTTCTGTGACCGCACTGATCATCTGACTTACAGCTTACAGCGCGGTTTATTGCAAGGGTTGCACCCTGATACTCCACCGTTGTCTAGTTTTGAGGAGACCAGTCCCTGGTCGAAACGTTGATTAAATTCGTTACGTTTTTCAATGTGACTTCCCCAACCTACTATATATATATATATATATATATATATATATATATATATATATATATATATATATATATATACATATATATGTGTGTGTGTGTGTGTGTGTGTGTGTGTGTTGTGTGTGTGTGTGTGTGTGTGTGTGTGTACTGCGACGCCCTGTGCGCCATTTATTGTGATCTGAGCTTGGTTTGCATTCAGCAGTCACCAAGCCTTTGGCGGCTGCAGTAATTTTCGTACGTAGTAGTTATGGCACATGGCGTTTTTGCATGGAATATCGCCGTCTCAGTTCCATCACCAAAGACGCATACCCGTTACCTGGTGTATATGACGCCGTAGACCGCCTTTATGCTGCCTCGTACTTCTCTTGCGTCGATTTAAATCCGGCTACTGGCGATTTCTATGAACCCTCAGTATAAGAAAAAAAATCGACCTTTGTAACGCCGGGCAGTCTTTTGAATTAAATGCTATGCCCTTCGCACTTTGTAATACGCCTGCCACCTTCCAACGATTTATTTATGGGGTCTTGTGCCGCTTAAAGTTAAACGTTTGCATGGGCTACTTTGAAGCTGTCCTCATTTCTAGAAAGACCTTGGTTGAGCATAATGAACGCTTAGATGTTGTCTCGGTCTGTTTGCGTCACGCAGGTCTTCGCAATTCGAATAAGTGTCGGTTTGGCGAGCGTCAAGCGTTGGTTTTAAGAGATTTTGTAAACGCTCAGTGCGTACGGCCTGATCCACAGAAAAATGCGGCGTTTGAATCATTTAGACCACCACAGAATTTGAAAGAGCTCCGGAGTTTGGTGGGGCTCTAATCATATTTACACCGCTTTCTTGACCGCTTCGCCGACGCCGCCGACCTGCATAAAAAAGGTGCCCCTTCTGTCAGCTGAAGTTCCTCTTGACTCCGCATCCTATTCTTCAGTACTTTCGTCCCACCGCGCCTACCGAAAGTTCACACGGATGCAAGTGATTTTGGCATTGGTGCGGTTCTCATGTAACGCTGCGACTAGAAAGAAGATGTTATTGCATACGCGAGCAGTTCCCTACAGCGAGTTAGAGTGGAACTCCGTCGTCACCGAAAAGAAATGTCTTTCAGTGATCTTTGCCATCCGGCAGTTTCGCTCATACTTGTACGGACTTCTGTTCACAATCTTAGCTGACCATCACTCTGTATGCTGGCTGGTCAACCTTCGAGATCCCCCGTGTTCGCATCGCGCGCTGGGCCATTTGCCTACAAGTGCATAACTTCTCTCTGGTGTTATGTACAAGATTGGTCCAAGCCTCGCTGACGCCGACTGTCTTTCGCGGCTTCCGCTCGCCACCACTAAGCCTGACTCCGACAATTTAAATAATTGCATTTCGGTCCTCGAGCCAAAATTTCTAGGTTTTCACGGCTTTCAAGCTGAAGAACAAAACGATCTGGGTCTGAAGCCCCTATTAACCACTCCGGAAGACCATGGGGCTACTGGTAGTTTTTGTGTTCTCGGTGGTCTCATGTGGAAAAGAACTACTCCTCTGTGGGCGCACGCTTCATGCTCGTGGTTCTACGAAGCCTTTTGCTGTCTGCTTTCGACAAAGACAAATGTAATCATTTCGGGTCGGGTCGGCCCGAAAACTGCCATGCGCAAGAACGGTTTTATTTGCGGAAAGTGCTCTCCACGACTGGAAGGATACGTGGTCAGCTGTAAGCACTGACAGCACCACAAACGTCTTGTAAACTCTGCAGCTGGTCTATTGCAGCCTGTGAAGCGTCCCTGCGCTCTGTTCGAGCAAGTCGGCATCGATCTGGTGCGTCTGTTTCCGAGCTCTCTCTTCAGCCACTGCGTACAAATTGTCGCAGTTTATGCTCCGCAACATCATCCTGCGCCATGGACCACCGCGGTCGACATTAAGTGCCTGCAGAAGACCTGGAGGCGCTCTTGCGGCTGTGCGCAACAAACTTCCGTTAGTCTACGCCATTCTTCCCACAAACGAACGACATGACTGAGCGATTGAACAGAATTTAAACCAACAGGCTTTGTATGTATGTGGCCTCGGATCACAAGAACTGGGATACTGTACCGGCTTTCGCCACCTTTGCTTTCACCACTGCGAGCCATGAAACGACGTACTATAGCCCTTTTTTTCTCTTAAACGCCCGGCCACCGCGGGCTATAGCCTGGACTCCATCTTCTCTTTCCCGCCAATGATGACCCCTGCATAGCAGATTCCACCTGCCTTGTTGAGGAAGCGCGGCGTATCTTCCGTCTGCCGACGATAGCTCCAAGGAACGATATAAGGGCCGTCATCACGTCACCTACCCTCCAGGTGATGTGTTCCGTCTTAGGCGACCTCAAGGCTGCGCGGCCTTCCCCATAAACGGTTGGCGCACTACGACGGGCCTTAGGTCGTTATCACTGGATTCAATAACGTGACTTTGGAGATTGCAAATCGCATGGCATTTGGTCGGCGTCATGAGGCTCCTTAACTCGTCCTGTGGTCATCGGCTGCGCAGGGGGCATGTGCAATCGCCACGAAGACGTTGAAGTACTATGTCCGTACGAAAGAGAAACGCGACCTCGGCTCTCCTGCGCTGGTGTCTGAAGAGATTTGCAGCTGGCACGGGGCCTCCGACTTGACGCCGTCCTTCCTAAAGACCTGAACTTCTATCAATATTTACAGGAGTTGTAAAAAACCTCCGACCACACGCCGCACGGCTGGTTTTATAGAGTTTGTCGTCCCCTGCTCTTAAAGGGGGGATAGTGCTAATTAAGAAAGGTTCAATAGGCTGAACGCTCGTGCTGTCTTAAGTGGCCACGCACAGGTGGAGGCTTAACCGCGACTCACTCGCAGTTCCAGTGGCTCTTCCGACACCGATGGCGCCAAAGTTACGCAGAACTTAGGCAGCGACGGAGATTATCCACCTGGTAATGCTGGTTCAGCTGGAATCGGCGGAATAGGCCGACAAGCTCGTTTTCTTCAGTCCGCAGCTAGATGCATGTAATGACGTAAAAATAGAATAGTTACTACCTTGTTTACACTACCACTTATGCGCAGCAAGATCCTGAGGCCTTGGCCTAAACCTTCATCACAAAGGAAAGCGGTCAAGGTGTTCCTGGAGTTTTTAAAAGACTAGGTGTTGAGTTCCCGACTATAAACTTTAAGCTTTAAGTGTCCGTCATCTGTTCCCTCTTCGTGGAGGTCGATGGAGCCGGGAATAACCCAGTTCGTTGCTGCTCTTTCTTTCCCTTTTGTCCCCTTTGTTCCCCTCCTCACGTTTAGAGTAGCCTACCGGGCATCGCCCGACCAGCCTCTCTGCATTTCCGTCCTTCTGTTTCTCTCTCTATGCGAAACTTTAAGTGGCTGAGGATGCAGTGTACGAGCTGAATGAATTTGTTATACATTTGTGCGATCCATCTCTTGATGTTCGCAATCATGACCTTTTATTCCCATAGCAACATTCGAAAACTCGCTGATTTGAAGTAATCATTCGTGTTATGTGTTTGCACAAATACCGGTTCTGAGCGTGTTGTGGCGCATCCTATGAAAGGCGGCTGTAGCCGGCCATCGTTATTCCTCGCTCCGTCAGCCTCAGCAGCCTCGAGTAATCTTAGAATGAAACATTTTCACGCGAGAGTACTAAAGCTGCCGTTCTGCAGAACATCGTTCTGTCGCGGTTGTGGTCGGCACTTTCAGCGAGAAATGCAAGGAGAAGCAGCCTAGGCCGGCCACCTATAGTTAACGTGACATTGTGTCGTCATCACAACCAGCACACCAGATCTAGAGACCGTAGGAGGGGGCTGTTCAATTAACGATTGATCGCGAGGGGTTGCTCCGGAAGAGCAATTTGGGCCGCGAAAGCCCAACTGGAAGAAGCAACTGCCATCGCAGTGCAATGGTGCATCGCTTAACGCTGCTCCACTGCGCGCCAGGAGTGCTGTGAGGACTGGCAGAGATCTATAAGCATGAACTCGAGACTGAATAGTTCCGCATATATGGGCAGTAACCCATTAAATCTATCGCGCCATACCCTTAAGGCGAAGACTGTGCGTCCCTTCAATTTTCTACTCTGAATAATGCGGTTCTGCGGTCTTTTTTGTTTTATCGAAAGTTTTCAATGAGTTGCTGAAATGTCGAATGAAAGTTAAGAAAAATGTAGCACCATCTATTTGTAACATTTCAGAAACGTAAGGTTAAGGGAGCATTATGAATAATGTAATCAAATTTGTGGAAAACAAAAATGAATTCATTAGCGTTTCGACGATACTTGAAAAAACGCCTGTTTTGCTTTGTTCTTTGAGCTAGATGCCTCGCCTAGACCTTTTGATCCTGTTAATTTCGCTTCGGAAAAGCCTAGACCCGTCAATTTGAGTCGTGATGATTGAGCTGAAGTGAGCGTTGGGGGTTTAACATCCCATAACGACACATGGGCTATGAGGGAGGCAATAGCGGAGGGCTCCGGGTCAGTTGAAGCTGTCGGACGTTTTTTGCACTGCACTGGCATCGCACAGCAACACGGGCGCTTTTTGAGTATTATCGCTATCGAAACATGGCCGGGGTTGAACACGGCTCCGTATTCAGGTGCCGCAATCACTGAGTCACATCGTGAGTGTAATGGTCAGTGAGTGCGGGTACAAGTATACACCCTTTAAGCACCAGTCCAGATCAACCCATGAAGCACAACGTACTAAGCGTATTTAATGGACGTTGCTGAAATATAACCCGGGTTTTGTTCAACAACGGAAGCTTTCAGGAAGTTGTCAGAAAGTTTTATAGAAGAAAATCAACGTTCATACGGTATATTCAAGCATCTCGGAAAAACGTCTTAATGATGTCGAGGATAAAACAGCAAAGAGCTAGTGCTAGGTATCAATTCAGCGGGTTTAATATTACTTAGCTCTTGCTAGACGGTCTTCTTAGGAACTACAAAAAACTACAAAAGCACAGTAATCGAGACAAAACCACATGCAAGTGCACCGTCAGCTCGGAGCCTACACGCCTCTAAGACCTGCTATTTGTCCCTGTACGCACTTAATCCATGCACTGCCAATAGCTTTGCGGCCGACGGTGAACCAGTAGTCCTTTTCCTAGTTTTTTTTAAGTGTTTGCTACTCCTCAGTAGCTCATATCTAAAGACTTAAGGTATATTTCTTCTGAGGTGTTAACTTTCTACGGGGGTCTAAATTTATTGTGGGACGATAAAAAGAACAACAAAGAAAATCTCCCTGCCGGTACCATTAAGTATAATGGGCTGACAGTCAGAGCTAGTACGACTTAAGTTGTTTTATCCTAAAATTATTACAAAGTCTCTTTTCTTGCGATCAACACGGAAGAAAAACAAGCGACCGCGCTGAGTGTTCACGAATTCGTATACACAATGTTTCTGTATTTTTCAAACTCCACGGTCGTTTTCTAAGGATGGTGAAGCGAATCGCGCTTCATGCCATCTGTCTGGCATATCAGCATAAATCTGAAGCTAAGTATTGCTTCGCAGTTCGTAAAAGAGATTTATTTTTCGCGCTTAAGCCTCTCCGTTGCATTGAGTGCATATTTCTGTTGGCGGTGCTTCTTGCGTAATGAATGACTTGGTGGTTCTGAGTTCAGTAGCCACGTAGTAGATGAAACATTGCCAAGACATCGAAGGCACTTTTAGTGGACTGCATTTGGAAACGGAATGTAGTTAGCGGGAAGTACTAACTCTTATCTGTGGAAATCTTTTTAGCACATATATCAGAAGCGGTTATACCAAGCTCCGGAAGGGAACGTCAAATTTGACCCAAAGGAACCTAATAGGAAAACGTACATTTCAGTTGCAAAGTTGCAGAAAACCACTTCAGAACAGAAAAAGAGGGTGTGGCGCATACGCGTCTTAATGTCTTCTGGTCTTCACTCTCAATCTCCTGAAATCAGTGTATTGTGTTGAAAACGTACAAAGCCCCTCCATCTTGAATACCTGTCCTGCTAGGCTTATTCCTTATCAATTTTCTTGGGCGATATAGGCGATGCGCTACGCATAGCGGCGCGAAGGACCCAATATATGGACAGAGAAGTGACAGCGATATGTGCACGGACCCTGGCCCCGGGGTAGCGGGCACATGCAGGCACTCTTGATGACGTGATAACATGAGAGCGATAGCATTAAGTTCCGCGTCGGCATGTGCTTTACCAGGAAAACGCGTTGGCTTATTGGCGCTAATTAAGAGAGGTCAAGAAGTTTCACCACGATGAAGTTCCTTTAAATTTTTAGCTTGCTCGATGGTACCAGTCTTGATTTGTTCTTTATAAGGAATTTGTAATACACAGCGTTTTGGAGGAAATAAGCGAACGTAGAGCAGACGCACTAGCGTACACGTATACAAGTCAGCCGGATGCCTGCTCCACTTTTGCAGCGACCCTCGTGAAGGTTAGCAGCAGCATGAAAGAGTGCGGCCTATATGCGCAATGCATGTCAGGCACATTGTTGTTGTTGTTGTTGTTGCTGCCTCAAATACGATGGCACATACCCAGGGTGGGGATTGGCACCCCCCCCCCCCCCTCCATTGTACGCATCTACTCTAGTACTCTAGCTCATCTTCGTCTTTTGTCAGCCAACGGTCATAAAATAAATTATTTTTCAGTTTTGTCATAAATTTCACATTCATATGCAGCAAATCTGCACAAAAGCGTTTTGAGCAAAAAATCTTTTATGGACGCAATTTTTTTTATATAGTACAAGTTCTCTCTATAAAAATCAATATATCCGCAGGTCAGCCGACCGCAGTCTTGCGTTTATTTTTCTGTTAACGTTTTTGCTATCGCCAAAAGCGTTCTTCGATGGTTTTCTATGGCAGCGTTAACTGTTCGATGCGATCGGTGGAAACACTTTAAAAGAAAGACATTGCTACATATAAGAACACTGGACCATTCTGCCATATTTCGATAACAGTATTTTACAGTTTTTCAATTTACAAAACTTTTCCCGACAGTGTTGTACAAGGTAGTAGCTTCTGACTTAAAAATACATAACAGAGAGATAATTAAGAGGGACTCACCTAGCCGTCGGTGTCTTTCTCACTGATAGACTTCCGAATGCCGTGATCTGTCGTTAGGGCTGCCACCGTGCGCATGCGCACAATAGAGTGGTGTTGACGCCTTTGAGTTTAAGCGTTCCAAGCTCTTTTGCGTTTCCTTGATTCTTTCCAGAATCGAAGCCGGATCGTCTAGAAATAAACGCAATTTTTATTGCTGACAGAAATCTGTCTTTGCACGAACCATTGTTGTAGCGCTAATTCTAAGTACCAGGTGTTGGGAAATTACAGCGATATATTTCCCCAAAACAACTTGTTCAGCGAGTTTGCTTGAAAATGAAATAAGTGAGGCTTAGCAGGCATGACAAAAAAAAGTACGCAGTGCAGCTTTGCGTTATAACAGTGAAAACCTCTTAAGAGAAACGTCCTTTCAGAGACCTGTAATGCGATGTATTTTGATGGCAAAAGGTGAGCGCAAACACACCCGCTATGTGTTGTGTTTAATGGCACATAGGCAAATAAGGCCATCATGCGCCAAACACAAGGTATCGGAGAAGTTTTTTGGTGAATTTTATAGAAATATGAAAAACATCCTTGGAGTAGAGGGCCTTAAATGTTAGTGCTATCGAGTGAACAGATAGGAAAGTTTTTTTAAAAAATGGCTACTACTAAAAGCTTTCAAGAGGGTTGGGTAACTTCAGCAGCTATCCTTGGCTGGGCAATGATCTTGAGGCTCCCAATAAAACAAATAAAGACCTCAGCCTCTTTTCAGGGCTGATAATGTGGCTGAGGTGTATTAAAATTTGAACAGACCAGTGGGAAAAAGATTTAGAGTTTTCCGAGAAATCCCGTTTCTCTTAAAAAGCTAAAAACGCAAGACGTGTCTACGATTCCATTATCTCCTAAATGTAGTGTAGGATAGAAAGGAGTGTGTTCGTTATAAAATTTATTAAAGTATTTTTTCTTTGTTTTTCTAGTTTCATGCTAGAAAATAAGATATGGTTAATCATAAGCTCAGCTCCGCATTTTTCGCAAAGAGGTTTCTCTTGTTTTGTTAGGAGGAAGTTGAGTGTAAGGCGTGTGTGGCCTATTCTAAGACGGCAGAGAATCACTTCGTTGAAACGTATTTGGCGCAGACATGACTTCCATTCGCCTAAAATCGGCTTAATCAAGTGTAATTTGTTATTGACTTCGTTGTTCCAAGACGACTGCCATTTTTCTCTTAATTTACGCTGTAATGAGTTCATGCAATCCCTAAAAGGTATATTAACTTTTTTTATTTCCTTGCCACGAGCTTGTGCAGCGCACAAATCTGCTCTCTCATTGCCTTCTATTCCAACATGACTCGGGACCCAGCAGAGTTTTATGTTTTGTCCTCGAGCTGTGGCTGTTGCTATGTTGTGTATGATTTCACCAAGTAGCGGAGTGATTGCATTTCTATGGTGAAGAGCTGTAAGTACACTTAAGGAGTCTGTGTAAATTATACTGTTTGTGAGGTTTTAGTTTGCTATTTTTTCTGTGGCTATGCAGACTGCGTAACATTCTGCTGTGAAGATTGATGCACACTGTGGAAGTCGTACTGTGTCCTCCGAATTCCCTCGTACCACTGCACTTCCTACGTGAACATTAGTTTTCGAATCATCAGTATAAAGATCTGTGAAGTCGCCGTATTTTTCTTCAAGTGCAAGAAATTCTTGTATGATATGTTGTTGTGGAGTCTGTTTTTTGTGGAACTGTGCAAGAGTAAAATCGCAGACTCTAGGAAAATTGTACCACGGAGGTAGCGGATCTCGCCTTTGTGCAACACCGGGTAATATGTTCAGTACGTCGAGATTCTGGCACATATCTTCAAATCGCAAGAGTAGAGGCTTGGTGGCTTGTGGCTTGTTCTTGAATATTATTCTGGAAGGGCAACTCGTTACAAGTGGATAGCAGATGTGTTTTGGTAGCGACCTTATTTTAAGGACATATGGACAAGTCAGAGTGGTTCTTCTACCTTCAAGAAAAGGTTCATTAGTTTCTACATAAAGGCTAACTATGGGAGATGTTTTGTACGCGCCACAAGAGAGGCGTAGGCCTGAGTTGTGTACTGGATCGAACTTTTTTAGATATGACGGTCTTGCTGAGCCGTACAGAATGCACACATAATCTAACAACGAACGTACCAAAGAGCGGTATATGCGCCGAATATGTTCTATCGGAACCCCAATGTTTCCTTGAAAGCACTTTCAGTATGTTTAAAGATTGGGAGGCTTTCTTTTTCAGCGTGTTTATGTGGGGTAGAAATGTTAGTTTTTTGTCGAATGTTATGCCTAAAAATTTATGTTCTTGTTTTATTGGTAGCATAGTTTCATTTAGATGTAGGGTGAGGTCGTTGTGCAAGCCTCTTTTGACCGAGAAAATAACTGCAACTGTTTCTGGTGGGGAGAACTTAAACGCGTTTTTGCCTGCCCAAACCGCTAGTCTGTTTAGTGTGACTTGTGTCTGTCTCTCACAGGTTGATAAGTTGGATGATGTGCATGCAATCTGAACGTCATTAACATATACAGAATACATGATGGACTTTAGAATTGTTTTCGATATGAAATTCATTTTTACAACAAAGAGCGTGGTACTCAGAATGCACCCCTGTGGTACTCCGTTTTTTTGAACGAATTCTTCGGAAAGTGTTGAACCCAGGCGTACATGAAATGAACGTTCCGACAGGAAATCTTTCAGGCAGTTCAGCATCCTTCCGCGGATACCTAGGTCTGCTTGGTCGCGGAGAATGCCAAACCTCCAGGTAGTGTCGTAAGCCTTTTCCATGTCAAAAATACTGCTAGACAGTGTTACTTGTGTATGAACGCTTCTCGTACAGTGTTTTCAAGGCGCACGACATGGTCAGTTGTCGAGCATCCTTTTTTAAACCCCCATTGGTGGATGTCGAGAAGTTCACAGTTTTCGAGGGTAGAAATTAACCTGATATTCAACACACTTTTGAAAGAGTTGGCGAGGCAACTTGTGAGTGCCATGAGTCTGTAGCTAGCAGCGGAAGTGGGTGGCTTTCCAGGATTCAGTAATGGCACAATAACTGCTTTCTTCCAAGCCTCTGGTATTTGTCGTAGTATCCATATTTTGTTAAAAAATTTTAAAAGTGCTTCTACTGATGCTTCGGAAAGGTGTGCCAGCATCTCATAATGTATTTCATCAGGGCCGGGTGCTGTCTGTTTGCCAGCCGACAGTACTTTATGTATTTCCGCGAGTGTAATTAGGCTGTTATATGGCTCGTTCGAAAAGCCACTTGTTAAAAGTCTTTGTTTTTCAGCCATGTTTTGGTGCCTTAAAAATGACTCTGAGTAATGTGCGGAACTAGAAATTGTAGAAAAATGTTTAGCTAAAACGTCTGCCTGTTGTTTAATACTTGTTTCTGTGCCTGGGCGTGTGAGAAAAGGGATTGTGAAGGGAGAGTAGCAGCCATTTATTTTGTGAACTTGCTCCCACATTTTCTTCGATCTTATTGAACTGTTTATAGATGTTATATATTTCTGCCATGATGTTTTTTCGGCGCTTCGACGAATATACCTCGCTTTGGCTCTTGCTTTTTTTGAAATTTACAAGGTTTTGATGAGCAGGGTACCTACGAGAAGTTCCCCAAGCTTTATTTTGTTTCCGTTTCGCTTCTTTACATTCTTGTGAGTACCACGGCTTCTGTCATTGTCTCACTACGCCCGACGACTGAGGAATAGATATGCGTGCAGCAGTAATTATACAGGTAGTGAAAATCTTATTTAGTTCGTAAACACTTAGATCATCCGAAAATAGTTTCTCCAGACTAGCATTTTCACGAAACAGTGCCCAGTCAGCCAAGTATAATTTCCAACGACGAGGTTTGCTCGGAATGATTGACGGAGAGGATGACAGGCTAATAGTTATTGGTAAATGATCACTTCCCCTTAGGTTATCAAGACCATCCCATATAAAATCAGTAAAAACAGATGGTGAACTAAACGAAAAGTCTAAACAGCTCATTTTTTCAGTGCTTGGGGTACAATGTGTGTGTTTTCCCGAATTTAGCAGACAGACATCATTGCATAGAATAAAATCTTCCGAATCGCGGCCTCTATTGTCAGTTCCTTCACTTCCCCAGAAAGAGGAGTGCGCATTAAAATCACTGGCTAAAAGATATGGCTCTGGTAGATGTTCTAGAAGTGTTTCCATGTCTTGTAGTGTAACTGTTTGGTGTGTCTCGAGAAATATGGAACATATTGTGGTAGTTTTAAAATGGATAACAGTGACTGCAACCGCTTCAAATGTGGTTTTTAACTTGATTTCACGAGTTGCAAAACCAGGCTGGATGATAATCGCAACACCTCCAGAGAGCCTACTCGCTTGCTCTCGGTCGCACCGAAAGACTTGGTATTTTTTAAAAATGTTTGTATGTTTATGACCTAAGTTCGTTTTCTGTAGGCATAACGCCACAGGGGAAAAAGAGTTTAAAAGATATGTTATATCAATGTAATTTTTTAAAAGTCCTCGCAAGTTCCAACTAAATAGGAATGTCATGTTCGATAAGTTTTGAGGGAGTTAAAAAAAACTTGTTGAAGTTTTTAAGGGTCCTGTAATGGGGGCGCTGTCTTTTCTTTGACGCTCAAGAGAGCTGTTCCGCCGTTGTAGCGGGGGCGAGTTTTGAGTCGTGCCCATTGCCTCACTAGAGGCTCTGGACGGCCGCGGAGAACCCGCGGGTGTGCGGTTTAGAGGCCTCTCCCGACTGGGGGAAGCCTTGAGGGCGGCCGGCTGAAAAGCCGGCGTGCCCTTTTTTCCGGATGGCAGGGCAGCCTTCGCTGCATCTGCCGGGGGCGGGAATGGCCCTGCCGGAGGCTTTGCCTGGGCAGTGGCCAGAGCCGGGTGTGGTGCTCCGCCCTTGAGCACCACATACGCGAAGTTTGTCGTTGCAGTGAATAGAAACGGGTTTGTAAGTGCCAACCTTTTTCTAGCTTCTTTGAAGGATATGTTTTTCTTTGTTTTCAGAGTTATGATCTCTTTTTCATTTTTCCATCTTGAACAATATCTGGAGTAAGCAGGGTGATCTCCTTCGCGGTTGGCACAGAGGGAGTCGACTGCGTCGCAGTTCTCAGTTGCATGATCTTTCGAGGCACATTTCGCGCAAGTTTTATGACCGCGGCAGCTTGTTGACCCATGGCTGTATCTTTGACAGTTAAAGCATCTGCGAGGGTTAGGTATGTATGGTCGGACTTGTATTTTCAAGTATCCCACTTCTATTGTCTCAGGTAGTGTGCTTGCATAGAATGTTAGGATCAAGTGCTTTGTAGGAATTTCTTTATCGTCTTTACGTATGGTGATTCCTTGGAGATTGACGAGGTTTTGTTCAGAAAGACCATCTAGCATTCCTTTCTCGGTGATGTGGAGGAAGTCCGGGTCGGAGATTACGCCACGGACGGTATTCAGGGTTCGATCTGCAGCGACGGTCACGGGAACATCCCCAATAGATTGAATGGTTGGGAGCTTTGCATGCTGTGCTTCGTTGTTAAGTTGGAGTAGAAGGTCTCCACTGGCTATTTTGCTGACTTTGTATTTTATGACTAAGGATTCTGTCAAGCATTTTGACTCCAGGAATGGCGATAATAGTCGAGCTGGTTTTTCTTGTGTTTTGAGAATGGATCACATGATATTTAGCAATATTCTTTTATGCGTTGCATATTGCAATCACTCAGTTCAGCCCTTGGGCGCGGCCGGGCAGCCACCAAACCACGTGACGTGACGTCACGACAGCCGGACGAAAAGCTCGGCCCCAACTCGCGCGGTCGCACGCGGCCGCAGCCACCACCTGACTCCCGCTCCTCCCGCTAGGGGCGCTGCGCCGGCGCGTGACGTCACGGAGGAAAAGCTGGGCCCCAACTGGCGCGGTCGCGCGCGGCCGCAGCCACCACCTGACTCCCGCTCCTCCCGCTAAGGGCGCTGCGCTATAATTGACGTCACGGCATATGTATAAAAGAGCTGCGCTCCTTCGCCGGACAGTCTTATACCCCTGTCACACGGGCATTTCGAGGGCCGTCGAACCGATAGTCTATCGACTCAAAGGCGTTCGAGCGCTGCTACACGGGCAGTATCAATGGCGGTCGAGTCAATAGCCTATCGAGTCAACGGAGCAGCACGGAACTCCATCGAGATATGCAACGCATTCTTGGCTTAACCAAGCTAAGCCTGGCCATTTTTTTTGGTTCTATGCAGGAACTCCGCTGTGGCTTCGGTCCGCCTCCTTTTATCGGGGCGATCGGATGCTGAGAGAAGGTTTGCCATAGGATTAAGTATGTTCTTCAGCCGTGGTGCCAGCCACCCACCATAGAGTCCAACAAGGGGACGGGACAGGAATTTGCAAGAAGTCCTGCCCACACCAGCTGTACACCTCAACTATAACCCAATATGACGCAACTCAGGGTGGTTGGCCACACAAGGTTAACCTTCGCCGCCAGGGAAAAAAGGAAGAAACTAGAAGTGAGTAGAAAACAGGAGAGTTGTGAGAAAGGGGTAGGAAAGTTAAAGATTTAGGGGAGGATAGGAAAAGGCGACTGCCGATTTCCTCCGGTCGGGTCAGGCCGGAGGTGCCGTCTACAGGAAGCTGGGGCCAAAGTGGTGTGTTGCCTTCGCCCCGGCATCGGCTCAACCACCAGGATCCCCTTTTCCCCGGACACGGCGATGCCACGCTCGGCTAGGCGCGGGTGCTCGGGTCCGTGGTGATGCACGGTTCACCATCATCCCCTTGTGGGGATGTCCCTGCGGGTGCTCGGAAACCCGCGGTGTCGCCACTCACCGACGCGTGCAAGCTGCTGGCGCCCCCCTGCGGGGTTATAAAGATACAAGGACAAGAGCGTCACTTCTGGTCCATTCATTCCCCTTGAAACAACGATGATATATATCCATTCGTGACTTTGCAAGTATTACGAAAAATAGACATGTTATTCCAGAAGACATTAAGAATACCAAACACCAGCTAGCCCTAAATTGAACTTTTATTGAAGTTCTATTGAGATGGCCTTCAGAAAGCCAGAAACACGAGTGCGCTGCACCAGCTTCACGCTCCTGTCTCCACCTTCGTCGCCTTTTGATGTGTGGCGTGCGCTCACCAGTGATCATGGAACTGGTGTTCCAAGCGCCTCGGTAGCCAATGGGCGAGTGTCGCAGCCACTACATCTCGCTACGCCAAATGGGTCCACTTTCAAACGGGTACGTGCATCCGCCTCAACGACCCCAGGCACTTAATTGCCGCCACTGTAAAGCGTCAGTGAAACCTTGTTTGCACCCAGACTTGTTTATTCAGTTGCATCATTACGCATTTTTAGATGCGAAAGCCAAAATAAGTATCCACCATGCATGCTTCCGTCTTGTGTCCTGTCTACTCTGCGCTATATTATCTTGCTTCATTATGCACCAACAAGCCCGAAAAGCCGCAATTTTAAAGCTAAAAATGTGGGGAACTTTTTAACAACATTCTTAAAGAAGAAAATGCAACAGCATCTGGATTTCCTGCATGCTGTTTATGATGAGCGTCTAATTAATGTTCTTTTCATCATTTCCCTACCAAAACTCAGGTTGGAAACGATTATATTTCCCTTATAGGCATGCGTGAGTCGTGACATTAAATAGTTTTCGAGTACCTTCAATTCGATCACCATAAAGAGATTATACTAACCCGACCCACTTACCCACCTTCATCAGTTTTCTGACTTAGCCTACTTACAAAATTTTCAGGATCCTTAGAAGTTTTTGCGGATTGGCGCACTTCCAAATTTTGGGGTCTCATTTTAAATTTAATGGTGGCCAACGACTGGTCCACTGGTGGTTACGTGTAGTTGATGATGTCACTATCCTCTCAGTTGCATTCCTAGATAGCGGGAAGTCTCCATACCCTATACTGGCGCAGTGGTGCAGCGGTCAAACGATGCGCCACTGCCCCCGCAGGTGGCTGTTTCAATCAAAACACAGCCATCGGTAGGGCTCGTGAGGACGCTTCCCGAGGACCCGTAAGGCTTATGCGCAGCGCCGCAGGGGGCAGGGGGAAGTTGTATTTAATTTATTTAAACTAATGTGTCTGCCATGCGCCACGGGGTCACTTAGCTCATAACCCGATGGGCAGTGGCCCCGTGATATGCTGACCAGGTTGTGATGACGTCTTGAGGTCACGTTACCTTCCTGTACCATTCACAATACTTCGTATTATTGGACAAACCGTGATATTTTTGTCAGACAACAACCTAAATGCTATCGCAGTAAAAATGAGGCCAACCAGAAATGCTCAGCAAATACTGCACCGGCATATAGATGCTCGGCAGGCTTGAGGACCGAGCAGGATAATTTTGCGAAAGGATGACAGGGCCCCCAGCACTTTGGAGGCAGAGCACTCAAACTGCACCTAAAGAAAGGCGTACCGACCCTCAACGGCACACATGCAAAAGGAAAGCCAGGGCCGAAGCATTGCGCTGACTGCACGAATAGAGTTAAAGCACGACATATGTAGACGCGGCACAACTGGTAAAATACACTGTGCTAAAGCAGTTGTGGACCTTCAGCGACAGACTCCTGCAGAAAGAAGAATATGAGTCAGGAACGCGAACGGCCAAAAGGAGAGAAAGAAAATTATCTAAACTTCGACTTGGCAACGGTCCAGTTAAGCAATAGACTTGAGCCGGCAGTGAGGGCTTCGTGCTGACGCTTCCTACGTTCTCGATGCAGCGCGATCCTCCTAGAACGAACTTCGTCCGTGACGGCGAGACGGGAGTACTGAACGTTGAAGGTCCGTCCTCTACGCGTCTTTGTCGGCGCCGCTCTAGCTGCTGTGAGGTCTTCGTCGCCCGCTGTTCCTCGATCGTGCTACACCGCCGCTCGGCTTCTCACTCGGCGTGCAGCACAACTTGGTGGTGTCTGCGCCACCGTCGAGCCTCGCAAGCTGTGTGTCATCCACGCGCACTGTTTCTCGGTTCGTTATGTTGTAACCCCAGCCTCCTACAGAGGGCTGGACTGCTTCCCATTTTTTGCCTCTGAGCTACATCCGACTTGGGGGAGAGAAGAGTAAAAACCGACTAGGCCGGCTGACGTGGCTCCGATTCGAGGCTATGATTGCGGCTCTGGTGGCTAGGAACTGGGCACCGCTGCCGCGCTGTCCTGTAGTAGCTTGAGGTTAAGATATTTTCCATTTCTCTTTCTATCTTCCAGTGAACTAAAGAGAGATGGATGGAGTTCCTAGTAGAGGAGAACTAAGGCGGCTGGGGAAGCTTGCGCCCGTTTGACCACAGAAAGCTTATCTCCGGGTTCCCAGGTGTACAGGACTGCCTCCCACTGCTCCGGCGCGGCATAGTGTTTGGCTGAGACTGCTGGGCTGTGTTGGCATCCCCGTGTAGCGTAAAATAGAGGTCTGTCTTTCTGTCTGCACCATGAGCATGCGGGTCCGTGTATGGAGGGGTGTATCTCGTTTAGGATAAATACACAGGAATATGTCTTGTTTTTTCGCCGTTGCCTGGTTACCGGCTACCCTTTAGTTAGTTGGAAATGGGGTGGGCGAGAGACTTTTCTTTGTGCTCCAGTGATAGCCTCGCAGTAGACCCGGAGGTCTCATTAGCGACAGACTTCACCCAAGACTCCGTTCCCCTCTGCAATAAAAACTTTTACAATCAATGTCACCAATGGTTGCCGCTGTGCTGCTGCCCAGAAATTGGCCACTGTCAGATGCAACCAAACAGTCTGACGGATCAGCCAAATTAATTACTGGCTCAGCCCAATCACGGGTAGTAACCCCGCTCTAAACGCGTAGATGTATTTCTTAATTGCGAAAATGTGCCCTTCGGCATAAGAGTCATATATACATATGCAGGCCTCTGTCGGCTACAAATACCAACTAGACCCGGTGTTGGGGCCCATGCATTCAGATTTTTTGTGTCTGGGGGTAGGCTGGCGGGGTGAGCCTGGCAGCCGAGGCATGCAGCTTGCGTGGCGCCCGAAGACCTGGGGAAGTTCGCACGAAGTCATCTCACGACGCCTCTGTAGCGGTAGCGGCGCAGAAGGGAAGGTCAGCGGAGGAGCGGGCAACTTCCAGGAGGCACTGACAGCAGTGCGTCAGCGCAGCACCCGCAAAGGCAGCACAAGGCAGCGCAAGTATTTGACTGGTATTTAAAGCGCGCAACGTGGTCCTTCCATGGTAGTACTCCCGGGTGGTGTCCACCACCACCTTATTTGATACCTGATGCAATATCTTCTGCGTGTCCTTGGACCCAAGATATTAAACTTATTTTCGAAATACGGCGGAGTGCTTAGCTTGAAGAACTCTGGCACGGGTCGGTCCAGTATTGCACTGCCTCCAGGATCGGTCCGGGGCATATTAGCGCGCGCCTTTTCTTTCTCTCTTTGCTCTCGTATCCTTTAACTCGTCTACTTTCCGCACGCGGCAGCGAGCGTAGCTCGGCTTGAGCCAGTAGGCAGGCCCGTGCACTTTCCTTTTCTTTCTTCCTATCAGCAGCAGCAGTCTTCCATAGTTGTTGCGAGCACCTAGCGTCACCATAGGGCACTGCACGTATTGTGCCCTACATCGCATAGCAGCACACCAGGAGCAATCGTTTCCGCTTTTGCAGGCTGCTATTTTATCGTCTTGTCGCTGTGTCGCACCCGGCCCGCTAAGGAGCACATAAGATTCCCCGTTTGTGTGGTCGATCACGCAAGCGCGCGCGTAGTGCGAGAATGATGACGTGCTTAGCGATATCCGCCGGAAGGCCAGCACGCTGCGTAGTTTCGTCTTTTGTGTGCATGATTATCGCTGCAAACGGAGGACGTAAACACTCCCATGAACAGCTATTATAGCAGAGGCATGCCAGTCCGCAAAAGCGGGCTTTCTGCGCTGCTATCAGTTCAGACTCAGAAACAATTCTTCATCACATTTCCCGAGGCATGGCACGACCTCTGTTTGCTAGAGCATGGACAACCTTACACGAAAGAAGGAGTTCACAGGCAGCTGAGCGGTTCCTCGTCAGCAGTTCAGTCTACACACCGTCGTAATCTGGTCCCGCGAAGTACCGCCCTCGCTCTGCGTAATTTCATCACCATTGTTAAAGTGCGTTAAGGTTATTCATAGATGGGGTTAAGGTATATAATGCCAGTGTTCAGTACTAGTTTCTTATTCAACAATATATAAACGCAATCCAGCCCATATCTCAGTGGTACGAAAATTTCTTTCTTAAAAGCACTTCATTTGGTGATAACACCCCGCTTTCCTTTCCGTCCGCACGTGGATGGTTCCACACGGACACGTCTTTTACTTTCGAGCCATTAGACTGGGGAGTTTCGGCACTTGTATGCAAACGTAACACTCTTTCCTTGTGCCTCCCAAACGGGTGCCTAGTCTGACAAACTGAGCATTGTCTTTCTCGACGGCAACCAACACGCGTCCCTGGGCCTTCGATGGAGGCGAAAGGCAAAAGGCGCCCGTGTGCTGTGCGATGTCAGTGCACGTTAAAGATCCCCAGGCGGTCGAAATTATTCCGGAGCCATCCACTAC
Organism: Amblyomma americanum; assembly: GCA_030143305.2. NCBI lineage: Eukaryota > Metazoa > Arthropoda > Arachnida > Ixodida > Ixodidae > Amblyomma > Amblyomma americanum. The sequence goes on along the minus strand of JARKHS020012662.1, from coordinate 3,072 downwards.
GGCACCTCTTTCTCCCTTTCTTCTCTCCCTCCCTCCATTAGCCCTTCCCTTACCGTGTGCCGTCCGGGTGTCCGCCGAGTTACGCACGCGTGAGAGATATCTGCGCCACTTCCATTTGCTCAAGAACGATATTTTCATTTTTCATTTCATTCGCGCCGTAAAAACGCATACACGCACTCCGGCGTGGTGAATTTGGGACGGAAATGTTATTATCGTGAAAATAAACGCTTCATCAGACATGAAAGGTCGCATTTTTTGGAGAACAAGAGGGAATCTTGGATCGAAATGCCTGCGTTCCCTCCCTGAAGCGAAGGTGCCCAAGAAAACCGCACCCGGTGGTATCCGCGGAGGAGGGGACGTCCAAAGGTACGCGACGGCATGCATTCCAGCCCGCAAATCCTATATAGATATCTATGCACGCGTGTCGAAATTTGATAAAGTGGGGTCGAAAGGAAGAATTTCGTGATTATAACCGAAGAGTAAGCGTCGCTACTATCTCTCAAAGTGCTCCTCGCTCAATGGTATTTGTCACTTGTTGATTGTTTTTTCTCTCGCGGCGAGGCGTACACGACGTCGCGGCGCTGCTTATTCACCTCACGTATCTCCGGCCGGGCGTCGCGCCGCCACGACGTTTCCTGCCGCGCGAACTTCGTCGGAAAAAACGTCGCATATATTCCGGGCTTTATGCTTGTCATTCCCACGGCCGCCCGAATGCTTCCCTGCTGACGGGCCCCTAGCACCAAAGGGAATTACTGGGACCGGGTGCCGTCGCCTAGGCCGTTTGTCTGCCACGTTGCAAGGAGCGTACAACGATTTTTCAAGCCGAATGACGAGCTCTTACCGTAGTACTTTGCTCGTATTGGTGTGTATACTTGTAGTTTACATTCCTGCTGCATTAATTAGCAAAAATGCTCTCGCAGCATCTTTACTGCAGATTCCATGTACCGCCTTTTGATTTTGTTTTGAAGTTCCGTAGAGTATGCTTGTAGTTACCTAAAGTTAGGAAGGAAATAAACTACTTCAGGCACTCACCGTACACGCCCAGCGGAGGTAGAGCAGAGGTTCCGGTATCTTTCTGCAGCATTGTGACCTGGCCATCCTGCCGTGCTAAAGTTTTTACCTCTGCGCCTGCGTCGCTAGCCGTCCCGTGCAACCACTGATGAAGGAACAAGGGTTTCTGGTATCTCACCACAGAGGACTGCTTGGCACTGGGCCCCTGTTTGAAATAAAGCAATAGCGAATGAAAAACCCGAGTGTGTGTGGTGTTACGGCTCGAGTAGATGGAATCCTACGTTCTGGGGACGGGACAATGAGCTCAAAATATACCGGCTAGGTAAACTCAAATGTTCACAGTTACAGGTCTTTCTAGACTTGTCCAATTGCCGCTCATTCTTCCTACAAATAACGAAGATATTCAACGGCAGGCAGACGGCGATCATTGCAAAACAGGAACAAGTACAGACCGGGCTATGCTAAATATGGTGACTGTGCCTAAAAGAAATATTTGAAACGTGGAACTGAAGCTTTCAAGATATGGCATTTGTGAAATTTAAAAGGTTTACTCGTGTTCAATAGATTTAAAAATTAAACAGTACCTGCAAACTATGTTGTCTGACTTTTAAAACGTACTAACGCTTTCAGGCATTCCGCAATCCTTAACGGCAGCGTCAACGTGTTGGCCCAAAGTAAGACTGTTGCCGCGCCTTTCGTTTGGATTCGTATGGATTTCCTTAATGAGTATCAGGCGATCATCGACCTGCGATCCAAGCTGATCACGCTTTCGACGGACGAACATATTTATAATCAATCTTACGCCTCCAGAAGCGTGCTGTTCGTACCATAACCTACGCAAAGACAATCGACCCTAGCCGACTACTCTTTCAAGGGCTGCGAATATTACCGGTAACAGTTGCATACAAGCTAAATATAGCTCAAATAATAAACACAGTAATCAGAACTAATGATCCGATTCCTCTTAGACTGTTGAGATCGCCGCTGAGACAAACAAGAGCCGCCACTAATAATAGATTTAACCTACCGCCTTGTCATAACACTTACGGCCAAAGGTTATTAGAGCACAATGGTGCCCAGATATGGAATGAGATTCCCGATGACATCAAATTCAAACATAATTTTTCGGCCTTATTGAAAAACATTTTTCTTGTCTGCCCAGAACTGTGGGACTGAATGCGTTTGTGCTTGGTTTTGTACGTTCATAAACCTATTTCTTGTTTTTTTCAGAATATGTATGTGCTTAAAATATTTGCAATGCCGCTATTGTAGCATCTCACGTCTTTTTGTACATGTATTTTGAATGTCTGCCATTCTTTAGTGAATATTATGCATTTGGACATTTCACTAGCCGAGCTGGCTATGGGTCCAATCAAGTTTTGATGTATTGGTTTTATAAAATAAAATGATGATGATGACGAAAAAAAGTCATCGCTCCGACGAAAACCCGAGAAAATCACGTTGCCCTGAGTTTCCTGGAGGAAGAAGTGATCGTCCCACCCCGTTCAAGCGTTATCGTGACGGTAGGCGCCACGAAAGCCATTAACGCTGAAGCCATCATCGAGGGCAACATGTAGTTGCTTCTAGACCGAGGAATCAGCATCGCATGAGGCATCGCACATTTGCGCAATGGCCAGGCCGAAGTACTGCTGACTAACTTCAGCGAAGAATAACGGCACATTAACAGAGGAACGACGATTGCTTTCTTCGACAAAATATCTGACGTACGAGACTCCTTCGCCCTCTCCGAGCCCCCCGCAGAAAATTCGCCTGACCAAGAGATGTTGCCCACTTTCGACATCAACCTAGCCCTGCACCGGAACAGACAAGACAAGATCCGCAATGTGCTTCGAAGGTGCAGTCATTGTTTTTCGACTTCACCGAAGGTCCGACAAACGCCAATTGCCAAGCATCGCATTATAATGGACCAACACGTCCGACCTCTCCGTCAAAGCTCCTACCGTGTCTCACCGCGAGAACGACAAGCCATCCGGGGCCAATTTGAAGAAATGCTTCGCGACGACGTCATTCAGCCTTCAAACAGCCCATGGGTTACACCAG